>BPTQ01000007.1:82906587-83162005 GCA_019973895.1 Chrysanthemum seticuspe | reverse complement strand
TTGTAACAAGCAAATTTTCCAATTGTTTGATTTTTTTCATCTTTATCAAGAATTTCATCAAAAAGAGAATCTTCTTGTTTTAAAAATTCAGCAATCAACTGCTTCTTCTCTTTTTCAAGATCAGAATAAGTTGCCATTTGTTTAGAAAGTTGGTCTTTTAGATCAGAAATTTCCTTCTTTAAAGATTTTATTTTCAAGTTCAAATTCACATCAAGTGTGTTATACTTGATTTGCAATTGTTGTTCTTTTAAAACGGAATTTCGATAACCAATTTCTAATTCCGACTCTTTGTTTTTGTGAAATTCAAAAGCTTTTGCATTCTCCTTGTACCTCTCAAGCTCAGCGGTCAATTTTTCATTCGCGGCCTTAACATCGCGATTGACCTTTTTCACTTTCTCAATTTCAATGCCACAATTATTGATTAATGATTCAAATACGGCACGTGTTTCCTCATCAGTCTCAGTATTTTGTGCCACACAGCCTCCATTAGGATCCACATCTGGAGTTTCAGAGTTAGTATTGCTACAACTCGGATTGTCCAGGTATGTATCATAAGTAGGTGCTGGCGTCACAGAATGCTGTTCGTCATGAGTAAACACATCAAATATGACATTGTTATAGCATGGATTGATGATTGGTACCTCAGATACTGCGTTGGCGTCATAATCAGGAGGTGCGTCAGAATCAGTGTTGTACTTAGCCTCCTGAAGATTTGCCATGAAGATGCAGTTTGCATTGATGTCTTCTCGGTCTTCCAATCCATAATAGCCATAAAATCATGTTCCTCAGCACTCAACTGAAGTCCTGCTTCTTCCTTTTCTACCAACATGATAGCTTTCTGAAGATACGCAAGATCCTTCTTTTTTGGCTTAGTAGGACAATTCCTTGCCATGTGACCCACTCCTTGACAGTTGTAACACGTAACCTGATTACCCTGATTCACATTTCCATAATTCCTAACGACTGGAGCTGCAACATTCCCATTCTGATTACCCACTGCTCTATTCCCAACATTCTGCCCCATCTGATTTCCAACATTTTGACCCAACTGATTACCCTGATACGGAACCGCCTGATTACCCATGTGAAATCCAATAGCATATCCCTGTTGATTCCCAATAACTCCAACCATTTGTCCTTGATGACCCATATTCACACCCGGTTGTGCAATTTACCTGTTGCGAGTGTTTGATGGAATCCTTTGGTTGTTGTTAGTTGGTGTGGAATAGTGACCTCTGAATGCTTTAGTCAAAAAAGTAAATGCATTTGACAAAGCTTGTTCTTGTTCAGTTTCAAGATCAGTGATTCCTTGTTTCTGGTATTGTGTGGATACTGTTGTTGTTGATTGACTTGTTGTTCTTGAGAGTAGAATTGTTGTTGAGGGATAACAGCTTGTGGTTGTGGAATGTATTGCTGCAAGTTGTTGTTAGTGGAAGATGATGAAGCTTGTTGTTGTGTATTCACTGGAGTTTGAGTCTTTGCAATTAGTGCCAAGGGATCATGATTCTTTGCCAATCTTTCCTTCCTTACTTCATTGACTTCAGCTTGGTTTTGTTTCAGAAAATCGTTGAGTTGATCAAAGTTCACCTGATGTAAGTCCTTTGTTTGGTTGACAATAGTGACATATCGTCCCTATTCTTCTGGAATATTGTTGAAAAATTTGATGTTACTCACGATAGTTCTGGGTGCCAACTTGTTTCTGATAAGCTCATTCATCAAAGTGCAAAACCTTCCATAGTAGGATTCAATGGATTCTCCTGGAGTTGATGTAAACTTCTCCCATTCAGTTAGCAGCTTGTTCTCCATGTCTTGTTGACCAATTTCTGTTCCATAACATAGCCGTCTAACACGTTCCCACATATCGTAAGCAGTTTCACAGCTATCTACAGCAGCAAAGATGTCTCTTGGTAGTCCCAGTTGGACGATGTGTATTGCCATGTCATCTGCTTCGACTTGCTTCTTATCCTCTTCATTGTATTCGGATTCATGTTGAGCACGAAAGTATGGTGGAACGGGAGGTGCTGCATCAGGACGTCCAGGGTCTTGGACTTGTCGAGGCTTGAAGGGTCCATTCGTAATGGATTGAATCATGATTTTTCCATTAGGTTTGGTCTTGATGTTGCGGAGCATACGATTTGTCCATTGAAGATATCCACCTTTTTCCAGCATAGGAGGACGGTTTTCCGCACCGGCTGCATCAATGTCTTGTTGAGTTGCCATTGATGAAGATATTTGATGTTAAAGTTGATGTAGGATCGATTCAACGATAAAGGAGTTGTGTTTGATGAAGATTAAGCTCGGTTGTTGTAGTGAAAATTTGGTCTAAAAACTTAAAAACCTCAATAACTTCTATTTGGAGCGTTTTTAGGACTAGAAGGTTGACCCGAATTAACTTTAGTTTATTCGGTGTGTCATTCGCCTCGTTCTCACGGTCGTTTTGATGGGTAGAACGCTGAAAACGGAGTTACGGTTCAAAAGTTATGGCCGTTTGAAGTTTTGCTTAATATCTTACTCGTAAACTTTGATCTTATGCGTAAGATTTGGTTGCTTAGGCGTAACTTTTGATTCTTAGGCGTAAGATTTGAATCTTATGCGTAAACAATGAACTTACACGTAAAAATTAACTCTTATGCGTAAAAAATTTCCTTACACGTAAGATTTTACTCTTAGGCGTAAAAAAACGATCTTACTCGTAAGATTTAATGCTTATGCGTAAACCACAGCCTTAGGCGTAAGATTTAAATCTTATGCGTAAAAACTTGAGTTATGCGTAAAGCAAGAATCGTATCTCTCTAGCTTATCCAAGCTAGTGAGATTTCACAAGTCGAAGTGTTCCACAAACTTATCCAAGTGAGGGAAGCACTGAGTCACCGTTGTTGCACGCAGATTCTTTACCAACTGCTTATGCGTAAAACCTTATGCGTAGGATGAGGGTTTTGACTTTTTTCTTACGCGTAAAAAGAGGGCTTTGATTTTTTTTACGCGTAAAAAATGCCCAGTTTTGCAAACGATTTCTTTTGCATTTACAGCTCCCAAAACACTCAAATAACAAGAAATTTTTGACCTTTATCACCCAAAGTGTTTTTTCTGCTTATGCGTAGAAATGAAGTACCAAACACATACGAGTTTAAAAGTGAAGAAAAACACGTAAAGCTTCAAAAAATTTTCAAAAACTAGAATCCTTAACACTCTATAAACCTTAAAACATAAGAATCTTGAAGATTTTAGTGCAAAAATTAAAGTTTTATGCGAGACAAATTTGTATAGCGAGAGAACTACGCATATCACTACAAACACAATATACCCAACACACACTCCTAAACCATTGTTAGGCAATTGATACCAATTGTAGGACCTCATTTTTACATCAACCTTACGCGTATACCAACCTTAAACACAAGATGAACACACGTGAAATAAACACACTTAATGCTTAAAAGATGAAGAAGAAAAGATTAAGAAGTTTGTGACTTAAGATGTTATGCGTATATGTATGTAGAGAGAAAGATGAACAAGAGATGTTATATCAAAGGGAAAAACATACACACACACTCTCAAGCACACCCCTCAAATGAGACTTTGAGGGGTATTTATAGTACAAGTAACATAATGCCCTAAGGCTTGGCCATGGGCCGTGAGATGGGCTTGGACATGGATTGGGTTACATGAACTTATACAAGGCTAGCTTAACTAAATGATTAACCATTTAGCTTAGCCCAATCTACGAGCCCGTTGACTATTCTAGCACGATATCTAACACACGTTACAAAGTTCCTAAACGTGAATGACCATCACTTCTAATAAAAATGTTAAGGCTAACAAGTTGTAACGGCTAGCTCAACAGTGGTAAAAATAACACTGTCAGTGGAAACTGTGAACTAGCAGTGGTAATTTTTCACAAAAATTTTCAAAGAGCAGTGGTAAAGAAAAACATATGAAAAACGGACTGCTCTTTATCATAGTTTTTAGCAAACTACCAGCTATCAACGGATTTGATATGTCTTTACCATGAGCCGTTTGCTATGGACTAGCCAACTCTTAATCATAAAGAATATGGTGAGTTGATAACCATATAGTTTTTGGTAAACTATCAACCATAAACGGATTTGTTAAGTCTTTACCAATAGCCGTTTGCTTTGGACTAGTTGATTCTTATGTGGATTAGACATGGTGAATCAATAACCATTTGTTGTGTGTCTCAGATACACACCTTTTATGATCAACTCCCATCTTTGCTGCATAAAGATTAAACAAAAATACAAGCAAATATATACAAACTTATACAACAATTTTAGTACCCAAAAACTTCTTCTCAACACCAAAGACCATTAGACACAAAAATTTTATGGATTTAGCATTCCAATACCTGTTACCAAGTACTGAAATCTACCCATATCAAGTCCTTTTGTTAATAAATGAGCATAGTTGTCATCAGTATGGATTTTGACAACTTGGATTAGCCTTTTCTCATAACAATCTCTTATAAAATGGTGTCTAATTTCAATATGTTTAGTCTTTGTGTGTTGAACTGGATTCTTAATAATGCAAATGGTACTGCTATTGTCAATATGGATGATGGTATTCATGAAATTGTACCCATAGTCCAAAAGTTGATTCTGAAGCCATAGAACTTGAGCACAACAACTTGCAGCAGCCACATACTCTGCCTCAGTTGATGAATTTGCCACCATTGTTTGTTTCTTGCACTGCCAAGACACCAATCTATTGCCAAGAAATTGGCATCCACCTTTAGTAGATTTTCTATCCAAACTAGCACCAGCATAATCACTATTTGAGTAAGTAACCAGTTCTAGAGGTGATTCTCTAGGGTACCATAATCCCAGATGGGGAAATACTTTAAGATATCTGAAAATCTTCTTCACAGCAATCAAGTGTGAGAACCTGGGAGTGACCTGAAACCTTGCACAAGCACATACTGCAAACATAATATCTGGTCTAGATGATGTAAGATACATCAAAGAACCAATCATAGATCTGTACATGTGCACATCAACTGCTTCACCACTATTTTCCTTCAAAAGTTGATTTGTAGTCTTGTCTGCAGGGGTGCTGGATGAATTTGCATCAGAGAACTTGAACTTCCTTAGTATCTCAGCCACATATTTATCTTGATTGATGAAAATACCATTTGGCCTTTGTTGTACTTGAAGTCCCAAAAAGAATGTGAGTTCACCCATAGAACTCATCTTGAATTCTTCCTTCATTAGTTTCTCAAATTCTTTGCACATCTCTGATACCACTTGATGGATCTAAACACACACCTTGTGTTAGTGATACTTTGAGTTATATTAATAAGCACGCGGAATATACTTAGTAATACTTAGAAGACGAATTGTATGATGTATTGTAAGTGATCAGTTTAACACAAAGCTCCAATATTACTAAGAAATAATACGAGTGATCTTGCTTATCACTAGGGTTACACCTTGAAGCTTATATGAATAATTCGTTCTCTAGACAATGACCTAGGATCTCCTTTTATAGCACAAGGATTCCTTTACAAGATAAGTATAATCCTAACAATATAGAATATACACAAGATCTTTTCTATACTTATCAATATACGGATACATAACAATTATCCTAACAGCAGTTGTAATAATGTACTGGCAGTGGTAATGAGTTTCCACTGCTACTGTAATCTTTAGCAGTGTTAACCACAAGCGTATCAGTGGTAACTATTAGCTTTATTCCCAACAGGCTCATTATAAATCCAGGCTCATTTTGGTGTCGTGTTTTGAAAGAAATATATTTCCCGCATTCCAACATTCTCACAACTTCTAAAGGTTCATGCCCTTCATGGTTGTGGCAAAGCTTGCTTCAAGGAAGGGATCTTCTTCTCCGTGGCATATTGTGGCAAGTCGATAACGGGTCGAATATATTATTTTGGACACAAAAATGGGTCCCATACTCCGAAGACTTTTATATCCGATAACCACAAGGTCCATTTTCTTTGAATTCCTTAGTATCTGATTTTATCACAAATGGTGCATGGGACATATTGAAGCTTCATTCAGTTGTTTATCCAGAAGAGGCTAAATTTATCTCGCAAATTACCATTTCTTGCACAAGATCCTTAGATAAAATTGTTTAGCACTATGAATCCAAAGGGAACTATACTATGTCATTAGGCTACCGTTAAGCTCTCATTCAATATGAATTGTGCCAGAGCACATTGGCTTCTTCGTCAGCGACACCAAACAAACGTTTCTGGAAACGACTTTCAAAAATTAAGTATATCTAGTGGAAAGCTTGTTCGAATGCTCTTGCCACACATGAGAATTTATTTGCCGAGGTTGTTATTGTTCACAAACATTTCCTATTTGTTTATAAAATGTTGAAACTGTTGAGCACATGTTATTTGAGTGTGCATGGACGAAAGTGGTCTGGTTGGGTTCGGCTCTCAGTCTTCGCCTTGAAAACATAAATGTCCCTTTCATTTAGCGTGTTCAAAATCTTTTAGATATGGTGCCTTTTATTTCGGAGTGTTTGAAACTTCATACTTCATTGACCAACATTGCATGGAATATTTGGAAGTGTCGAAATGAATATGTGTTCAATGAAATTCGGCCTTGTCCATTACGTATTATATCATCGTTGAATTGTATTGAGCGGTATTTAATTTCAGTTTAGTCGGCATCATTGCCAAAATCCAGTGCTTCGGTTGCTTTTGATGATTCTCAAGAGAGTTCACTAAGGTGGATCCTCCCCCATCAATAACTGCGTAAAGCTCAATTATGATGCATCTTATAAACCAAACCGGGCATCTTCTGGGATTATTGTTCTAGACTCTACATGAGCTATTATCTTATGTTCATGTGAGACCTTTCCAGCTTCTGATCCACTAATGGCTAATCTTTTGGCTATTCGGAGTGCTTGTCGACTTGCAATTACATATGCGTGGCAAAATGAAACGGTCAAGTCAGATTAGCGTGTAGCTATTTCTCTTGCTTCTTCAGAAGTCGAGCCTCCTTGGGCCTTAGCTGCAATTGTGGTTGACATCAAAGCATGGGCATCCCAACTTATTATTTCTTTCTCTTGGGCTAAACGTGAATGTAATTTAGCGTCACATCGTGTAGCTAAAATAGCTTTTAGATATCTCGACAACTTTTTATGGGATGTAAGTTTTTCAGATGTAATTACCTCGACTGTGAGGAGTGATATTATCTAATATATTTTATGGATCAAAATATTTTTTTATAAAAAAAAAGTTATTTTGAAATGTCCTAAAATTATTGTTCTTTTTTTATTTTATTTTGAAATGTCCAAAATAGTTATATTTTCTTTTCAACCTATCAAAATGAGTAGGTATCATATTTAATTGGTTGGGAAATCTAGTTATTTAATTTGAGGAGAGTTAATTTACGTACTAAACTTTTCTCACATAACCAAGAGACTCATCTCTACCCTTTATCTAAAAAGTAATCAATAACCGAGATTAAAAGCATTTTAATATTTCACCTATTTTTTATAATTTAAAAATCTTTTAAACCGTTAATCGTTAAGCGAAAATAATTACACCATCGCGACGATCATTTAATTATCTTTCTAAAGACGGACACTTTGATATATTTTCGACAATTTTTCTTCTTCTTTTTATCACATTTTTCGTCCTTTTTCTTCGTTGTTAAAACTTGCATAAGAAATGACATGTGACTAAACACTAATTTGATTATTCTAATAATATCACATGTGATATTCGTGTTAAATCACATATGATATGTAATATCACATGTGATATTAGTGTTAAATCACATATGATATAAATGATATATGTGATTTAACATTAATATCACATGTGATATTATTATAATATTCAAATTAGTATGTGATTTAAAATGAATATCGCATGTGATATTATTAGAATATCAAGTTAGTGTTTAATCACATGTGATTTTTTCATGCAAATTTCAGTAACGAAAAAAACGAAAAAAGTAAAAAAAAAAGTGAAAAACACGAATTTTTTTTTGTCGAAAGTCTATCAAAGTACCTATTTATGAAAAGATAATTAAATGCTCGTCGTAATCGTATATATTTTTTCGCTTAACGATTAACGATTTGAAAGATAATTTGAAAAAAACAGGTATGAAAGTGAGTTTTTTTTAATTATTGGGGTTAGTCTCATCCATTAGATCAAATAAGATGCAAGGTGGAGATTGATAAAAAAAATTTGGTATGTAAACGATCTTTAACTATTTAATTTTTCTTAAACTCTTCTTTTTTTGTGTGGAATAATAATTTTAGGAAGAAAGGAATATATAAAAGATGAAAGGGAGAAGATATTTAGACCCCCCACTTTTATAAAGGGGACATCCCCTCCTTTTTTTGATTTTTTTATTTTATTTTTATAAATTTTTTATATCAAAAAACTATAATCCTGAAAGTACGGAACAGAAAATACAAAGTTTAATTAGTTAAACGATTAAAACTGTCAGCAATACGAAACAGAAACTGACAAAAAAATTATGTTGTAATAGAAAACAGAAGGATAAAAGGAATGTTTTGACCAAGCCCCCTTATCTTATGTCAGATCATAATGGGGTCTTTAGAGTATAACCCAAAATGAAAATATAGAGGACGCGGAAACTAGTTCCAAAAACACACACAGAGGAGGGAATTTTTTAAGTCGGCGTCGGCAACGGCAAAGTAGTTGCTTTGAGTTAACGCACCGCCCCCAAACTCATTTTACTCTTGATTAACAAATTAGCATTTGCCTTTAACATCTCATGTCGTTCAGATTCCGTGGAGGGGTACGTACCTTAATTAATTATATACTGCTTCGTGTTTTTAGGTTCTATCACATGTTGAATTTTGTCTTAAATCACTATGGAGTTACTTTGTGTAGGACCTTACTTTTATCAACCTTATCACAAACCCAACACGTTACGCGTATAACACGAACAACACAAACACAAACCTATGCGTATAAGAAGATGAAATAAAGATGAGGAAAGATGGTGACTTGATGTTTATAAAACCGTGTATGTTATGCGTAGAAAGATAAACAATAAAGATGATGTTTATTGCAAAGGAAGAACACACACACACACACACACTCAAGCACACCCCTCAAATGACCATTTGAGGGATATTTATACTCTAAATACAAGATGCCCTAAAGGGCTTTCTATGGGCTTTCGTGGGCTTGGACATGGGTTGGATTGGATATAAGGCAAGCTTAACATAACTAGTACCCATTTAGCTTAGTCCAATCCACGAGCCCGTTGACTATTCTAACACGATATCTAACACACGTTACAAAGTTCCTAAACGTGAATGACCATCACTTCTAATAAAAACTATTAAGGCTAACAATCTCCCTCTAAGGGGTGGTCATTCAAAAGATGCTCCACTTGATAAGGTCTTTACTTTTCTCGAGCTTGAACTTTGTGTGTAGATATAGAATAGTCTTGATTCATTGTTCCTTCATGCTTTGTGATCAATTAATGTGGTTGTCTGCCGTTGTCAACTTCGTTGGTTTGGTGTCTCCACGTCTTTCTCCACCATGCTCATACTTCTATTTGTCTTTTGGTTACCAATGATGTAGTTCTCGAGTCTTTACACTTTGTAGATTCTTTGACATTGACGAAGAATCATCTTTAACTTTGTGTTGCCTTTGATTATGATGAGAACTTTCATGTGTTTTTGGTATGAGCATGTGGAGAATCAGCACGATCAATCCGCTCCGGAGCTTCCATAAGAAGAAAACATAAAATAGGTTAGTAATAAGCGAATTCTGGCACTTACAAGTTTGAATTAACAGCATAGTGTGAAAACACGTCTCTAATTCTTACAAGGGCCGTTCCTGAACTGGAGTCCCACAAGTGAGATAACACGATATACAGAAGTACATCTGCAGTTCAGATGAGTCGCTGAAGTACACCGAAGCATCACTCCACGACTGTAGACCGTTTGAGACACACTAAACGTAATCCACGGGGAGTTACCGAAGTGACCTGCTGTCAGGGCTGCTTGATGTTGATCCTGGCAGGAGTTTCCATTCAATCACTGAGGATCACAATTGTGAAACCTCTCATAAATGTTCTGGCAGACTGCTAAGATCTGCGTAGGACTCTATAATATATCACTTGTGTCCTTTTTGATGAACAACAAGCGATGTCATGTCAAGTGTTCCTATGAGATCTTTTGATGAATCTCGTGGCTCTAGACTCAATAGTGCATTTTGGTTTTCCTGAGCAGAGACTAGGGAGGGGGTCTCCTTCTTCAATACCAGCTATCTCTAAGAGAAAGCCAATAGATTATGTAGGGTTCCCAGTGAGAATGAAACAAATCCCTTTTGAGAGGAATTGAGTGGCTAGAAGGTTTAGTGCAGTGCGTCACTGGGTCCATGACGTCTTTGTCTTCAATACCAGTGTCAACTTAGTGACAACCAGTAGCAGATGAATTGAACCCGGTTTCTGCCCTAAGGTTGAGTATGGAGGGCTATTTCTTTTCACCCTTTTTCATTACATTTCTTTTTGATTCTTCAACCCCTTCTTTCTCCTTTCTCACATTACTCCTTTTTTCAATCATACCTAGAGACTTCTAATAATAACAATTTGTGATGTCCTTGGGTAGATCCCTCCGGCTCTGGCGGATCATAGGATGAATTTCCTATCAATAGTCACCTTATAACTCCATGACTGTCCTATTGTTGCCATAAAACAATTTTCTTGAAAATCTCTCAGAGTGTTTATGATAGAAAACATGTTTGAGACACTCTGAGAGTTGTTATATTTTCAGAAACACTCCCCCTTCACATGTGCTTATAAGTTTTGACAGAAATCTGCACATAGAGGGTGGAGTTCGCACTTTTTGAATTGATCGACTTTAAATGAACTAGACCGATTCGAGAAACGTTTACATCACTAGAGGACTAGCTTGAAATTATTACCCGTCCTGGTCAAGTCCATAGAAAGTTTCTCGAGATGGTACATGATTCCTCGTCAATTCATTGGTTTCATCTGAGTCGAGCTCTTTTGAGAATCAAACAACGATCATTAAACTTTTTGATCACATTTTAATCACGTCTCCTCCCCCTCAAAAATAGCATATTCGTGATATTTTTTATATCAACGGATTAAACAACATTTTAGAATCTTTTGGGGAGACAAACGGATTTGATTTAAGCATGAATTTGGAATATTTTGTTTTATACTCCCCCTTTAATAAAGCATAATCAATTAAAGGGTTTTAGAGAGAGTTATCTTGAGCACAAAATATTTTGAAAGATTTTGAACAATCTTGAAAAGGTGCTCAAGATGATCATGATTTCTCACCATTTTTAAATGTAGTGCACTGAAGCGTACACTAGTGATTTTCATTAAAAAGCACGAGTTTTGATTTGAAAAAAATAATCAAAAGTCATCATTTCGGTCCGGGTTTCGTACTGATGTATACGAAAGCCATTTTATGAAGAAATTTTGAGAAACGACATGTTTTAGAAAACAATAAAAGAACTCTCGCTCAAGCATCTGTACATGCCCGTATCATTGTTGAATGACATTTCTAGAAACGTACAGAATATCGATTATACAAGAGACATGTCGTAGAAGAATATTTTTGGATTTTTGATTTTTTATTGTTTTTGTATTTTTGAAAGTTTTATATTTTTATATTTTGCTTTTGTTGGTTTTTCAAATTTTGTATTTTATTTTTCAAAAATATTTACAGCGAAGCGTTTTGGAAAAATCATTTTCAAGAAGATTCGAGAAGACGTTCTAACTCCTCAGGGGTTAGGCTTCGCATTCCAATTCGTCGAACTAAATAGTCAAACCTTTCTTTTGGAAGGGCTTTAGTTAATAGATCGGCGAGTTGGTAATCAGTCTTCATGAAGAATAATTCAACAGTACCATTTTCGACGTACTCTTTGATGAAGTGATAGCGGACTCTGATATGCTTAGTCTTTGAGTGATGAACAGGATTGCATGATATGGCTATGGCACTTTTCGAGTGACAATACATAGGTATTTTATCGAAAGTAAAGCCATAATCTGTGAGTTGTGTTCTCATCCAAAGAACTTGAGCACAACACGCAGATAGAGACACATACTCAGCTTCAGCGGTTGAAAGTGCAGTGCAATCTTGTTTCTTTGAAGACCAGCTTACTAACTTTTCACCCAAAAATTGTGCTCCTCCTGATGTACTTTTTGCTGTAACTTGATCACCTGCGTGGTCCGCATCTGAAAAGGCAATTAGATCAAATCCGGATTCCTTCGGATACCAAAGTCCCATGTGAATGGATGTCTTCAGGTACCGAAAGATCCGTTTAACCTCTTTGAGGTGCAGTTCGGTAGGCTTTGCCTGAAACCGTGCCAATAAGCAAACAGCAAAATGAATATCGAGTCGACTAGCAGTGAGGTACATGAGAGAACCAATCATGCTCCGATATTTCTTCGGATCAATAGGTTTCCCAAACAAATCGGCTCCAATTTTTGGTGAAGTTACCATTGGTGTTCCGACCGAATCACAATTATCCATACCATGATTTTTCAAAATCTCAGTTGTGTATTTAGCTTGATTTATAAAAATTCCACGAGGGGACTGATGTATTTGTAAACCAAGAAAGAATTTTAGTTCCCCCATCATGGACATTTCAAATTTACTTTTCATGAGATTTTCAAAATGTTTTGAAAGATTCGGATTAGTGGACCCAAAGATGATGTCGTCCACATAAATCTGAACAATCAAAATGTCATTTTTGCATTTTTGTGTAAACAAGGTAGGATCAACTGTTCCTTTGGTGAAATTGTTTTGGATAAGGAAAGAGGACAGTTCTTCATACCACGCTCTCGGAGCTTGTTTTAAACCATAGATTGCCTTTTTGAGTTTGTAGACGTAGTCTGGATGTTCCATATCTACGAAGCCTTCTGGCTGACTCACGTACACTTCTTCTTTCAGAGTTCCATTCAAGAACGCGGCCTTAATGTCCATCTGATAAACCGTGATGTTTTTGTGAGCTGCATAGGCTAAGAATATCCTGACTGCTTCAAGTCTAGCTACCGGCGCGAATGACTCTTCAAAGTCTATCCCTTCCTGTTGTCTGTATCCTTTGGCCACAAGACGAGCTTTGTTGCGAATGACAGTCATTTCTTCATCCCGTTTGTTCTTCCATAACCATTTTAGATCAATGACGCGAGTGTCAATTGGTCTTGGAACCATATCCCAAGATTCATGTACACGGTATTGGAGAAGTTCCTCCTGCATCGCTTCTATCCATGCGGGTTCTGCCATTGCCTCGCGAATGTTCTTTGGCTCTATATTGCTAATTGAGCAAAGGTAAATGCATAAGTCGCAATCGGTTGCAAGTTGACGTCTCGTCTGAATTGGCCTTGAAGGTTCACCAATAACTTGTTCAATTGGGTGGTCTTTTGTCCACTTCAGAGTAGAAGGATACCGTTGGTTATACGTATGCGAGTTAGATGGTTCTCGTAAGCTTGAAGATGATTCAGCTGATTCCGTAGCAAACGGGTTTTCAAATAAGTCTTCATCTAACGTTGCATCGTTCTGGTGTTGGTTTTGCTCATCAACTGCTAGTAGAACGGGTGCAAGACCTGGAGTAGATGTAGATGATGTTGATGGAGTTGGTGCATTGGTTTCGACCGTTGTAGATGCATCGTCTGTTGGTGGTGGAGGATGATTTTGAGCGGGTGCAGCGGAATGATGGTTTGATGCACTTGTCGAAGTTCCACCATAGTATTCATCGAACATTAACTCGAAGAAATTCTCCCATTCTTGTTCTCTAGGATTGTCAAATGAAGTTGATTGAGCTCTTTGAGGTACGAGTCCTGAACTGATGTGTCCAGAAGTCTGTCGGTTTAGTGCGGGTTCTAGAGCGAGTCTCTCAGAAGCCATGTGTGAAAGTTCATCAAATTTCACATTCATCGTCTCCATGATCCTCCTAGTTCTTCTGTTATACACCCTGAATGCCCTCGAGTTATCTGAATATCCAATGAAGATTCCAATATCACCTTTAGCTTTCAATTTACCTAGATCTTCTCTGTCGTTCGTCGGATAGCACAAAGCGCCAAAAACGTGAAAGTAAGAGATATCAGGTTTTCTGTTGTTCACAAGCTCATATGGGGTTTTATTGAATCTAGGATGGATTAGGGATCGGTTCTGAGTGAAACAAGCAGTGGCAACAGCATCAGCCCAGAGAAATAACGGTGCACTAGAATAAATTAGCATTGTGCGAGCAGCTTCCACAAGAGTTCTATTTCTTCTTTCAACTACTCCATTATGCTGTGGAGTTCTAACAACTAATGTCTGATGTGTAATTCCAACATCTTCAAAATAAGTTCTTAACTCATGATTAGTGAATTCTGTGCCGTTGTCTGTTCTTACAACCCTTACTGGAGTTTGAAGAAGTACTTGAATACGTTTCAGAAAGGTGATGATGATGCCTGGTGCTTCGTCTTTTGATCTCAGAAACTTAACCCATGTATATCTTGAATAATCATCGACGATAACAAGAATATACTTTTTCCCATTAATGCTTTCAACTCTCATTGGGCCACATAAGTCCATGTGCAACATATGCAACCTTGCTTCCGAACTAGGTACGGTTTTGGGTTTATATGATGCTCTTTTGCTTTTTCCTTGTTCGCATGATGGACATAGGTGATCCTTGGTGTATTTAAACTTTGGAAGTCCGTTGACGATGTTGTCTTTGGCAAGATTGTTGATGGTGTCAAAATTGAGATGGGATAACCTTCTATGCCACAACCAGGACTGTGTTCCAGATGCTCGTGTCATAAGACATATTGGTGATGAAGAGGCCATTTGGTTAATGTCGATAGCATACAAGTTTGTATCACGATTCCCAGTTAAGAGATCAGTGCCATCCAAGTTGCTAACGAAGCAAGCATTTTTCCTAAAAGCAACCTCTAAATCTGCATCACAGAACTGCCCGACTGAAAACAAATTATGTCCCAACCCTTCGACATAGTAAACCCGAGTGATCAAATAATTTCCAAAAGGTAGATCTCCATAACCCATGATAGCTGCTACATGATCATTTCCAAAACGTACGGTTCCCATGAATTTCCAGACGAAATTGATCAGCAGCTTCAGATTCCCGGTCATGTGCTTGGAGCAACCCGAGTCGACGATCCAAAGACAAATTTCGATAACCTGCCAGTAACAGAAAAAGAATATTGTGGAAACCGTTTTGATTTTGGTTCCTTTGGGTTAGAGGTAAAATCCTGATCACACTCAAAGAGGTTTTCTACAGGGAATTCTGGTTTATTACTCATTGTACCATTCTTGAGTGTGAAAGTTCTACCTGTGGGTTTCCAAATATCATCCCTAAAGTAAACACTATGGTTCTTGTCAGTAGTGAAAAGCCTAAGTTTTGCAACTAGTCTTCCTACTTGTTTAACGTAAGATCTTTTTGGAACGTTCTTCTTAACAGGCTTATTATTCACATTCTTAGAAACACAATCATCTTGAACATTAATTAAAGATTTCTTGAAAGTTAAACAAAGAGATTCAACACATTCATTAGACTTAGCAAGTTTCATAGGTTCAGTACATTCAGATGAAATGTCTTTCTTATTCAAAAGCGGTAAATTCCTAGGGTGTTCTTCTACTTTCTTCTCTTTATTCAAGCTACTACTCCTAGAGGCAGTCGAGACTCTATTGTTCCTTGTATTGCTCTTAGGCTTTAGTTTGCTGCTCCTAGAGGTGCTTTCTAGTCCTGTAGAAGGTAAGGCACACGCATTAGGATTCACATTTTTATGAAGGGAGGTGGTTTCAGCTTTCATAGTCTCTTTAGAGTGCTTTTCTAAACTTATGGCATTTGTTCCATATGTTTTAGTTGTGGAGGCAGACGCATTAGTGGTACTCATCTTAAAAAGGCCAGGTGATAAAACTTTTGGTTTCTCGATAACCGCTTTTCCTTTATGAACATGTTGTTTAGGTAAGGCAGGTGGAGTGACTGGTTTTGATGAAACATTTTTCTCATTGACTTTTGGAGGAGGCATAGTAGCAGACATTTTTGGTTTGGAAACCGGTTTGGGAACATTTGCTTTCTCCACAGTCAATGGTTTTTTAATCACAGTATCCACTGCTTTTCCTTTTTGACTTTTCAGCTGAGCCCTCAAAAGATCATTTTTCGCTTTCATGTCATTGTAGGCACGCTCATACGACAGTTTGTCATACTTGCATTCCTCAGTTTTGCGATCAAGTTGTTTAAAATATGAGACATTTTCTTTTTCAAATTTTTCAAGAGCTTTTTCATATTTTGAAACAATTTCGGAGGTTTCAGACTAGAGTCTTTCATGATCTTCAACAGAATATGTTTGCAAAATGATGGACATAATATCAGTAGTCAGAACATCTTCGAAGAGAGAATCATTTAACTTTTCCAAAACTTTGACTTGTTCAATACTTTCATTAGCTTGCTTTACCAGGGATTTATGGTCCTTGACAAAGTCAGCTGTTTCTTTCAAAAAGACTTGTTCAAAATAAATTACCCTGGAGTTGATGTTATTCAGCTGAGGGGCAATTTTAGTTTCAAAAAACTTTTTTTGTTCAATATCAAAACTATTAAACCAGATGTTGGTTGTAATATGAGTTTTAGTTTTAACAGTCTCTTGAAGTCTCCCAATTCTAGTTTTAACATCGTCTAAAATGCTTCTGGCATCACTTGTGTTAAAAGGATTATTTGAAGACATTTGTTCGATTTTCGAAAAGGATTTTGAGACAACTACAGGAGTTGCAACTGGTTTTGAAACTGGTGTGATGGAAAACTTTGATTGTTCTTGATGTGAAACAAACGAAATACCATTAATTTTGTTCCATTTGTTATAGTCAATTGGTTTGATTTCCGGATGTTTTTGTTTCATTCTTGATCTACTCTCCTCAGATAGTTCCAACGTTTCAAGAGAATCATGCACAATTATGGGTTCATGCAAAGGTTTTCCATTGTTCAACACATTCTGAGATTTCTGAGCTTTCTTAAGGAAACAAGGAGGTGAGTTACCAAGAGCCATTTTATGTGTCGTATGAAAAATCGGATTTACTTGATTAGAAAGCATCTTGTTTGTTTTAGCGGAATGACCCGTTGTAAGAAGTAAATTATCCAATTTTTTGATAGTTTCATTTTTATCCAGAATTTCATCAAGAAGAGAATCTTCTCGTTTTGAAAAATCAGCAATCAACAATTTCTTCTCTTTTTCAAGATCAGAAAGCAGTGTTTTTTGTTTAGAAAGTTGGTCATTTAGTTCAGAAATTTCCTTGTTTAAAGATTTTATTTTCAAGTTCAGATTCACATCAAGTGTATCATACTTGATTTGCAATTGTTTTTCTCTTAAAACAGAATCTCGGTAACCAATTTCTAATTCTGATATTTTGTTTGTATGAAATTCATAGGCTCTGGCGTTCTCTTTGTAACTATCAAGCTCAGTGGTCAATTTAACATTCGCGGCCTTAACTTCGCGATTGACCTTACTAACTTTCTCAATTTCAATGCCACAGTTATTGATTAATGATTCAAAATAAGCACGTGTTTCCTCATCAGTCTCAGTATTTTGTGCCACACAGCCTCCACTAGGATCCACATCTTGAGTTTCGGAGTTAGTATTGCTACAACTCGGATTGTCCAGGTATGTATCATAAGTAGGTGCTGGCGTCACAGAATGTTATTCGTTATGAGTAAACACATCAAATATGACATTGTTATAGCATGGATCAATGATTGGTACCTCAGATACTGCGTTGGCGTCATAGACAGGAGGTGCGTCAGAGTCAGTGTCGTACTTAGTCTCCTGAAGATTTGCCATGAAGATGCAGTTTGCATTGATTTCCTCGAGGTCTTCCAAATCATCCACAATAGCGAAAAAATCATTTTCCTCATCACTCAACTGCATCCCTGCTTCTTGCTTCTGTGCTAACAGCATAACTTTCCGAAGAAACTCAGCATTCTTCTTGTGTGGCTTAGTGGGATAGTTTCGTGCCATGTGACCCACTCCTTGACAGTTATAACACTTAACCTGATTACCCTGATTCACATTTCCATAATTCCCAACGACTGGAGCTGCAACATTCCCATTCTGATTACCCACTGCTCTATTCCCAACATTTTGTCCCATCTGATTTCCAACATTCTGACCCAACTGATTACCCTGATACGGAACCGCCTGATTCCCCATACGAAATCCAGTAGCATATCCCTGGTGATTCCCAATAACTCCAACCGTTTGTCCTTGATTACCCATATTCACACCCGGCTGTGCAATTTGCCTGTTGCGAGTGTTTGATGAAATCCTTTGGTTGTTGTTAGTTGGTGTGGAATAGCGACCTCTGAATGCTTTACCCAATAAAGAAAATACTTGTAACAAAGCTTCTTCGGGTTCCATTTCAAGATCAGTGATTCCTTGTTCCTGGTAATGTTGTTGTTCTGGTGGATAGGTTTGTTGTTGAGGGATAACAGCTTGTGGTTGTGGAATGTATTGCTGCAAGTTGTTGTTGTTGGAAGATGATGAAGGTTGTTGTTGTGTATTCACTGAAGATTGAGTCTTTGCAATAAGAGCCAATGGATCATGATTCTTTGCCAATCTTTCTTTCCTCACTTCATTCGCTTCAGCTTGGTTTTTTTTCAGAAAATCGTTTAGTTGATCAAAGTTCACCTAATGTAAGTCTTTTGTTTGGTTGACAATAGTGACATATCGTCCCCATTCTTCTGGAAGATTGTTCAGGAACTTGATGTTTTGAACGATAGTTCTGGGTGCCAACTTGTTTCTGATAAGCTCATTCATCAAAGTGCAAAACCTTCCATAGTAGGATTCAATGGATTCTCCTAGTGTTGAAGTAAACTTTTCCCATTCAGTTAGCAGCTTGTTCTCCATGTCTTGTTGACCAATTTCTGTTCCATGACAAAGCCGTCTAACACGTTCCCACATATCGAAAGCAGTTTCACAACTATCTACCGCAGCAAATATGTCTCTTGGTAAACCCAGTTGGACAATATGAATTGCCATGTCATCTGCATCGACTTGCTTCTAATCCTCTTCAGTGTATTCTGATTCAGTTTGAGTATGAAAAGATGGTGGGACGTCAGGAGTTCCAGGGTCTAGGATTTGTCGAGGCTTGAAGGGTCCATTCGTTATGGAGTTAATCACGAGTTTTCCATTAGGTTTGGTCTTGATGTAGCGAAGCATACGACTTTTCCATTGAAGATAACCACCTTTTTCCAACATAGGAGGACGGTTTTCGGCACCGGCTGCATGAATGTCTTGTTGAGTTACCATTGATGAAGGTATGATATGATAAAGTTGATGTAGGATCGATTCAACGATAAAGGAGTTGTGTTGGATGAAGATTAAGCTCGGTTGTTGTAGTGAAAATTTGGTCTAGAAACTTAAAAACCTCAATAACTTCTTTTCGGAGCGTTTTTAGGACTTGAAGGTTGACCCTAGTTCATTCGGCAGTCTATTCTCCTCGTTCTCACGGTCGTTTTGATGGGTAGATCGCTGAAAACGGAGTTACGGTTCAAAAGTTATAGCCGTTTGAAGTTTTGCTCAAAAACTTACTCGTAAACCAGTACTTAAGCGTAGAAATGCTTATGCGTAGGATTCTTATGCGTAGATAGCTTAAGCGTAGGATTCCTTATGCGTAAACAGTATCTTACGCGTAAACTTAAGGCTTAGGCGTAAACAAAAATGCTTAGGCGTAGAAATCTTATGCGTAAGTGGAACTTATGCGTAGATTGTTACGCGTAGGCGTTTATGCTTATGCGTAAACTTAGGTATAGATCCAAAAATCCTTTACACTATCACAGCGTAAAAGATATCCACAAGTCGAAGTGTTCCACATACTTATCCAAGTGAGGGAAGCACTGAGTCACCTTTGTTGCACGAAGATTCTTCACCAAAAAGTTATGCGTAGAAAAAGGGTTTTGACTTTTCTTACGCGTAAAAACAGGGTTTTTATCTACGCGTAAAAAATTTCCAACGATTCAAACAATTTCGCTTGCACAAACAGCCTTAAAAACACTCCAATAACACAAATCTTTTGACCTTTTTCACCCAACGTGTTTAGTTCTCTTACGCGTAGAAATGGACAACGCAAAAGATACGAGTTTAAAACTGATGTAAAACACGTAAAGCTTCAAACTTTTTGCAAAAAACTGAAACTTTAGCACCAAATAAACCTTAAACCACAAGAATCTTGAATTTTTAAGTGCAAAAATTAAAGTTTTATGCGTGTCAAAGATGTATAGCAAGAGCTTACGCGTATAGTACCAAAACTTCAAAACAAACACAAACACTCCTAAACCATTGTTAGGCGATTGATACCAATTGTAGGACCTTACTTTTATCAACCTTATCACAAACCCAACACGTTACGCGCATAACACGAACAACACAAACACAAACCTATGCGTATAAGAAGATGAAATAAAGATGAGGAAAGATGGTGACTTGATGTTTATAAAACCGTGTATGTTATGCTTAGAAAGATAAACAATAAAGATGATGTTTATTGCAAAGGAAGAACACACACACACACACACTCAAGCACACCCCTCAAATGACCATTTGAGGGGTATTTATACTCTAAATACAAGATGCCCTAAAGGGCTTTCTATGGGCTTTCGTAGGCTTGGACATGGGTTGGATTGGATATAAGGCAAGCTTAACATAACTAGTACCCATTTAGCTTAGTCCAATCCACGAGCCCGTTGACTATTCTAACACGATATCTAACACACGTTACAAAGTTCCTAAACGTGAATGACCATCACTTCTAATAAAAACTATTAAGGCTAACACTTTGGTTCTTGCTGTGAGTGAGCCATCAACTCAGAGGACGTGGTCTTAAGTTTTAGATAGCCGACGTATGAGGGTGTTTAGGATTTGCTTTTTATTATTTTATTTTTTTTTATTTTTTTTTATTTATTTAAATAAGCAGTTCAAAATAGCAATGCCAAATCAAATACTATGTATGTAAATATGTATAATTCTTATTGTTCTTGGCTTTTTGTATCACAGATATGACCAAGGTCGTCCCCGAATTTTTGAAAATTTTTAAGGCCCTGAACGAAATTACATGATCAGACATTTCGAGAATGAGTGATATATATAAAGTATCACCATTTATAAGATATAATGCAATTAGTTATTTAAACGTTCAACATGTTACTCATTTAACATATTTTCTCATCTGAGCCGCAAAAAGTCTGTGAGCTGGAGCAATTGGGTTCTGAATCCATCTTGTACTATTGGTACTCATTCCTTGTAGCTTTGTATGTTGGGTTCTTTTGGAGATTGCCTTGTGTATTGTTGTTTTAGCTTTCTAATAAAATCAAGCGGTTAAAAGAAAAAGAAAAAGAAAAAAAATCCTATCTAAATAATTTTTTCTTCATGAAAAATATGTGTACACATACATATAATTGTTAACGGGACAAATTTTAGAGCCTATAAAACTTTTGAGGCCGTGAACGGTAGCTCACCTTGCACACCCTTAAAGAGATATGACCAATCTCTGTAACCTGCGATTATATATTTGCGTTTTGGGATGATAATGGTCTTGAATCATGTGTCAAAAAAGACCAAGTATAATGGTTTTAAAAACTCAAACATTTATTTTTCTTTTTGAACCATCTTACTAGTCCCTTTTCCATCAAATTCACAAGGAACACTATATCATGTAAGACTTAGGTATTTATCATCACATAAATGTAAACAGAAATGGTGCGTTTAGTTGGGGAAAAACACCCTTGTTTTTTACAAAATGTTTTGTGAAAAACAAAGAAAACAGAGATCGCGTTAAAATCAACGTTTTCCAACAAAATGTTTTGCAAAACACAAAATCCCTTATTTCCTAACTTAACAAGGAAAACTACAAAAAAAAAATTAGTTGTTTTCCTTGTATTCTTTTGTAACTCACAACCATCCTTCCCCTTCTTCAAAATAGAAAATACAAACATCAACTAAACACGTTTTTTATATTTTTAAGTGTTTTGTAGAGATACATTTCCCTTCCAAATTTTTACAAAACTAAAGATAGAAAACAAGAAAATGTTTTCTCCAACTAAACACACCCAAAAGATCCATAGTAATTCCGTTTTGTTCATAAATATATTCATTCTTGCAACTTGTGGCGGTTCTTTTTGCATTTGTGCAACGTTGATGATTGGTTTGCAACAAAAGGTCAGAATACAATGTTGGATAAGTACTTTCTCTCTTTGTATGCTTTTTAGTATGGACTCTTATATATGATATTGATTCGCAGCTGAATGCTTCTTCTGTATGGGCGTTGCTGACCACTGCAAGGGCACATTCTTGGAACTGCAAAGAAAGAAGGCTCACCGTTATGTAATCTTTAAAATCAATGAGAATATAAATGAAGTTGTTTTTGACAAGACTGCTAGTCCTTCCGAGAGTGAAGAAAATTTCACATCAGCATTACCTAAAAATGATTGCAGATATGCTATCTATGACTTTGACTTGTGACTTCTGATAACTGCCAAAAGAGCAAGATTTTCTTCATTGCTTGGTTATGTTTCATTCTTCTCGTCCCATAAATTTGTGCCGGTTTAACTCTTTATTGAAGTTGAACGTGATATTATTGTTTTGTTTAGGTCGCCTGAATCATCACGTATCCATGCCAAGATGTTGTATGCCATATAGACCATTTAATTTCATTATATGCCAAAGTCTATTATGTATTTTCAGTATATAGTTTATGGGTCGAATTTTCAGGCTGCAATGGGTTAGAAGTTTGGGTCAAAATAGTTAATCCAAACACCCTTTATGTGGCAGTTAGGATATGGTAGTTAAGTTAGTTATTAGGTATGATAGTTATGTGTCAAACGACACAATGGTTCAAAGTAACTATCATGTGTCGTTTAGGTTTGTATAAATATGTGTCATTTTGTCTGTAAACATAATCTATCAATTATCAATAAAGTCCATAGTTTACCATATTGTCCCATATACTGTTTTTATTGATTTGCATATTTTGTCTTACATTCAAACACACAATGGTGCATTACAAGCATCTCATGAAACACAATTGGCTTCAATACTGACCTGGCCTACATTCGTATCAGAGCCAAGGCTCAGAAACCTGGAGGAAGCCAGTTCACATACAAAATCAAATAGGACTCACTAGGAACTATCTGCGAAGAGAGACACAACAGAGAATGTTTCCATGGAATAGAAGAAAGAAGAGTTTGTCTCCTGAAATCAAGGAGATGTTGTGGAAGAAGATGAAAGAAATTGAAGATTTTAATGCTTCAAAAGTGTCTGCAAAAGCCAAAGATCATGGAGAAAGAAGTGCTAGTACTCAAAAGGAGAAAAGAGCAAGATGTTACATATGTAAAATTCGTGGGCATATGTTCTGGAAATGCCCAAACAAGAAAAGAGATCCCATGATTGAAAATCAAAAGAAACCGGTGAAGCCTACAGTCAAGAAAAGAGCAAATACCCTGAGAAGGTCCATGTAATCACTGATTATATGGTGGAAGGCACTGATGATGCAAGTTGGGACAGGATATGGTATGTTAGTAGTGCCTGCAAGCACCACATGTGTCCAACAAAGACACTATTCAAGAAGTTGAAATATAAATTCGAAATGGTAGGGAAAGAAGAGACTGAGCAGAAGTTCATCTTCTCATATGGTGTTGGAGAGGCCACTGTGCATACATGGAAACTTGTGATACCTTGTGTTTTATATACCCCATAAACTACTTTAAATGTTCTTAGCATTGATCAGTTAAAAGAACAAGGGTATATAGTGAAGTATAACAACAACAGATGTAGTTTACACTACATGTTTGATGAAACAAGACCAGAACAGGCACAAGAAGAGAGTACCAAGGAAGTTGATGGATCAGAAAGTGTAATTGCACAACAAAACAAATATCTTGAAGATTACTTTGAATCAATTGATCCAAAGGAGGAATGCTCATTGGTGAAAGGATTAGAAGATCTGAAATGAGACATGAATGATGTACATGACCATGTGGATGAGGAGTATATCAGTTGGAATGGTACATTATATGCCATAAAGGTGAATTCATTCTCAAGATTTTTATCCTTTCTAAATTTAATAAAGAAGGATAGCATGGTGTACAAAAATTGGGAAATATTCAGCAAAAGATATTTGGACATGTTGAAATGGTTCTATTTGGTGTATTTGAATGAGGATGTGTTAGAGGAAACACCACCAATCATAGGGGTGGTAAAAATCGATTTACTTGGACTGCACAAGATTGTAGATAGCCTAGGAGGTTATCTAAGTGTTACCTTTGGTGACAAGTGGAAGAAAGTTGCCCAATTACATGGTCTAACAGAAGATGATGGAGAAGCAATAAAAAATTGCTACAAGAGGTTCATAGAGAGGGTGCAAGTGTACTATGAGACAGCAGAGAGGCATTGGTATGAGAAGAAGCCTGAAGAGAATGTGGTTGAGAGTAGCATTGGTTATGCTAGGGTAAAAGATCCACAAGGCAGTGAAAAGGCAAGTGCTCGAATAGGAGGAGCACATGAAGAAACTATGAACAAGGAAGACAAAACAACTCAGTTTGGAGTTAGATTGGAAGGCAATGTGAACAAGGAAGCAGATGAAGGAAGCACAACAGATAGCAATGACTTTGTTGTCATTGTTTGAAGGACAGAAGAACCATCACTTAGAAGAAAGTTGGCATTAATAAATTAGGGGGGAGATATAGAAAATTTAATTTCATTATATGCCAAAGTCTATTATGTATTTTTAGTATATAGTTTATGGGTCGAATTTGCAGGCTAAAATGGGTTAGAAGTTTGGGTCAAAACAGTTAATCCAAACACCCTTTATGTGGCACTTAGGATATGGCAGTTAAGTTAGTTATTAGGTATGACAGTTATGCAAATGACACAATGGTTCAGAGTAACTGTCATGTGTCGTTTAGGTTTGTATAAATATGTGTCATGTTGTCTGTAAACATAATCTATCAATTATCAATAAAGTCCATTGTTTACCATATTGTCCCATATACTGTTTTTATTGATTTGCATATTCTGTCTTACATTCAAACACACAATGGTGCATTACAAGCATCTCATGAAACACAATTGGCTTCAATACCGACCTGACCTACATGCCACATCCAAAGGCAGGCTTAGAAATGATTTAGATGGCGTTCACTACGAGATTCAAGCTACTGATCCTATGAGATGGAGCTTGAAGTGCTTAGAGAACGTGTTTACTGATTATACTTATGCTCTTTTAAGGTAGTGTGTAGCCTTAACTGGTCACTGAAGGTTTATTTATTATGTGGATCGGTGTATTGTTATACATATATGCATGGCTGTTTTCTTTTTCTATGCTGCCTCCTTAAAATTGTAAATGTGGTCTCGTTTTGCAACAAGATTGACTATAGGTTGCAAAAAGGGCATGACTGACGCCTGGCTGGTTGCATAGCATGGCAAACATGGGTTTTGGCCAAACGGATTGAGTTCTGGCCAAATTTTTAAAAAAATTTAAAATAATCTAAGTACTTTGTAATGAATGATCTAGGAGGTTGTATACTTCTATAGTTCTATGCATTGAAAACACACTTTGCACAATTTTCGACTCATTTGACCCGTTTCCTTTTTAGCAATTGTTTTTCTTTCAATCTTTACCATTAGTTTGTTAGATATTAAACATCGAATCGATCATTCATAAGTAACTTAGTTCCTCTTTGAACGACAAAAAGCTGATAAGTGTACAGTTTCACAAGGTAAAACAGTAGCAGGATTGTTATTTCAAACTCTCAGAGTCATGCTTACAGCGATTAACTTATAGTACCTGATACATAAAACTCTATCTAAGGCTGTAAATCAGTGTTTTCCTTCTCGGTTTCACCAGACATTTCCTCAAGCGACTTCCCTTTTGATTCAGGCACTAGGAAAGTACACAAAGTTCCCAAAAAGTTGATGACACCCAACACTATCAGTGAATTTTTCACCCCAATACCTGCAGAATAACCAGCATCTGTCTTTGCCGGATCTTGATTTTGAGCCAGATATAAGAAACCAAAAGCACCCACCATTGCTCCTAGTTTCCCTGATGCTGCTGAGATACCATGGCAAGTTGACCTCACCCTAGCTGGGAAGATCTCTGCAGGGACCACAAAGGTGGTCGTGTTGGGGCCGAAATTAGCAAAAAAGAAAGTTAACGAATACATCACCACGAATTTGATATTGTTTTCGGGACGAGTCCAGTGGTTGTAAGGGAATGCCAGTGCAAACATAAAGATTGTCATCATTGAGAAACCAATTAGCTGAATTGTGAAGCGTCCTATTTTATCGATCAAGAAGACTGTGAACCAGTAGCCAGGAACAGTACTGCAAAGAGCGATGAGCGTTTGTGCTCTTGCAATTCTGTACACTTCTTCAATCGCGTTCATTGTCTTGGCTGGTGGGATCCACCCGATAGCGGTGAATATATCCTTCTGGAAGAGATTTTGACTATAGAATGCTATGTCGAGTAGAAACCAAGTGGTAGTAGTTCCCAGCAAGTGTAACCCATGTCGTTTTAGAAACTCCTTACTAAAAAGACCGAAGTTGTTTTCAGGGGCATCATCGATATTTTGTTGCTCGGACTCAATCTCCATATTCAAGACTTTTGACATATCAGAAGCCGCTTTTGTAGAATTTTTGGCAACAAGAGCGGTGTAACGGGGTGTTTCTGGCATCTTTGACCTCGAATAAAAAGTCAACAGGGCCGGGAGTGCACCGACCATTAGAATAATCCTCCACATGTAATCGGCTTCAGGAACTGTGGACGCCACCGGATCTACTTCGTACGGTGGGGCCTTGAATTTAGTGTCAAACACCGACGACACAATAATCGCGAAAACCCCACCTCCCAAAATTCCAAACCCTTGCATCGCGAAAACAGCTGCAATAAACCCACCACGAGTTTTCTTATTCGAATACTCTGACATTATAGTTGCGGAAAGAGGGTAATCTCCTCCGATCCCGAACCCAAGCCAGAACCGAAAGAAACAAAGAGTGGTCATCACTGTCTTCGGTGTATGCCCAAAAGACAAACCCGAAGCAATAGAACAAAGACACATTAACATAAGTGTAATACCATAGACCTTTTTTCTTCCAAGCTTATCACCAAGCCACCCGAAAAACAACTGGCCCAAAAGCGTCCCAACGAGTGCAACACCATTCACCATAGCTGATACATTTGGCGGTAAACTTCCAGGCTTTGGTGACCCCATTTTCGTGTAGTAAATGCGACCAAGCATTTTCGTCACCAGAGATATACAGAACAGATCATATGCATCAGTAAAGAACCCCATCCCTGCTATCACTATCGCGGTGAAATGGTACCATTGTGTTTTTGCGCCATCAAGCGCACTCAAAACATTCAAATTCCCCCTTGTTGTCATTTCTTAAACGATTTGAAATACCCCAATTCTTCGTTCTCGCTAATTCCTGCAAGCAAAACATACAGAATGTATCAGTTTTGTGAATCAATAAAATGTTCAAAATGATTAAATACTTGTAACTTATCACTTATGCATGCATGCATGCAAATTACACATATAATATAAAAACACATGAAACAATAACAAAATTTTCAAAGATTCAACGAAAATGACAAATTAAAGGAATATAGGATGGAAATGATACTGACCGTTTTGTTTTGTTTTGCTTTGTTTTTGGATGAATATGATGATTGTTGTGTGTTGAACATTTATATGCAACAAATACTATATATGAGCAACGAGGTATCTTTGTTTTGTATACCCTTATAGGATTTTCTAACAAGTGTCTTCACGGCATCGTTTAAAGTTAGGAGTGTCATAAAACCTGATCCGACCCAAACTCGAATATGGCTTTTCAGGTCAAGTTAGTCGGGTCCAAAATTGTATTTGTGTCAATCGGGGCAACCCGAATTGACCCGAGTTCTAAAAAAAGTCGGGTTCAGGTATAATATATGTCTCTTACTCGGGTTCGGGTCAACCCGAGTGACTCGAGTATCATTTTTTTCTTTCTAATTTGTATGTAAACACCAAAATTGTGTAAATTTTAAACGACTTAGACCCGAACCCGATTTGACCCGACTTGAGTTTACCCGAACCCAAATTGACCCGACCCGAGTTCTAAATAAGGTCGGGGTTGGGTATGTTTTTTTGGAGCCTTGAACCGAATTGACCCGAACCCGGGTCAACCCGAATAACACCCCTACTTAAGGTGCATTAACTCATCTCGAACATTTCTTTTAAATTGAAAAATGCATTTAATACACATTAAATTATCTTTCAGTTTATCTTAATTAGTTACTAGACTTTAATCAACCCGTGCGATGCACCGATTGTGTCTAATATTTCATAACTAAATGTTTGGTAATTAGGTTCCTATTATTTTAGATAGTTACTTAAGTTTAAAAGAGTACATGTGAAGAGGTTTTTTGGAAGATGTTATATTTAAATGAGGCTTTTCATATGTAATATTTTAATATTAGTAAGTTACATAAATTATGTTTGTCCTATTTATTTGGTACTTTTGTCATAATGAGGTGTAGAACCATTTGTTTTTTTGATATATTTTGTTTTGAATGGACAATTTTGAGTTGTTAGAGAATTTAATGAATGTTGCTGGTTCTTCAAAATTACATAATTGTATGCGTTTGTGGTTTGTGCAACAGGCAAGTGAAGATGATGCATTATCCAAATTGCTTTTTGGTTGTTTCCACCATTTGAGGCGGGTAATATCGAAGAACCATAATTGCAAACATGGAAGCTTATGGTGCTAATGGGATTGCTTTGGAGTCACTCGATGCTTTAAGAAATATTCAAGAGAGGCATCGGTTATTGCTTGGAGATTTAAATCATTTGTTAGATAAAGCGAAAAGTAGTGCCTGTGAGGAAGAAGCTAATGCTATTAAGATGAATGAGTTTAAGTAGTTGTTTGGTTTTAGATACTTTTGTTGGTTCTAGGAATTTCAATGTTTTGTTTGGTTTTATGTTGATAATATTTGAATAAATATAAGACACGGACTCGATATAAATGTTCGTAGTGTTATTGTTCAACAATATATATATATATATATATATATATATATATATATATATATATATATATATATATATATATATATATATATATATATATATATACTAGTGTCAAAACCCGTCCGATGGACGGGTATGACTTGTGGTTTTTATTTTTAGGTTTTATTAGAACAAATATATACTAAAAAGTAACTAAAAGTTAAATTAAATAATTTACAACTATAATTGATGTTACCAAGAAAATACTATTTTCAAAATAGATGAAGTTCTTTGCTCGGCGGATGGCATGAATGTAAGCATCCTGAATACTTCGGTCAATTATGTTATCTTTACCATTGACAAGCCCTGCATTTGCTGCCCCTTCGAGTGTGTCTGGGAAGCCGAAAGCAGCTCCACCGTCAATTGAACGAAACAACTGAATATTCCACGATTCTAGAGCCATTACTTGACCAAGAACGTGAGAGGATTTCACACACCTTCCCCGGACCGGGTGGATACACTTTTTGACTCTTCCCAGGATTGAACCAAGGGACCGATCTCTTATTTACACCTAAGCAAGGTTGATCAACTATTGGAATCAGAATCTTTCAACACAAAAAAATAAAATAAAAAATAAATACATACTTTTCCATATGTATACCCTGAAGATAAGTAAGTTTCGAGTTTCTAAAGCGAACATGATATTCCATCCATGCTAAAGTAAATATAACATTGCATAATGGTCACCTGTTGATAACGTTCACTGGCCGTAAGGTTACAATGAAGTAAACTAAACTCCCTTGACTACTCGTAACTCTTATGCTTATATTGGCTCAAAATCAGCATCACCATACAGGAAAATAAATGACAATTACATTTTTTTTGCTGAATTTAGTTTACAACAGTAGAAGTATCCTCACATAAAACATCTCAGCTCTTGTAAACAAAAAGATGTAACATAAATAATCAAATAGGTATAACCAAAAGTGATCTCACTATTATAGCTCAAGAATGGTTACATTTTTTTTCTAATTTAGTTATATTTAGAATTACTGTTTGTAACACCCCGACCCGACAAGGGTAAATATATCACAATACGGTTTCATATCAGAACTTTAACTAATGTACAATAGCGGAAGCCTTTACAAAATATTCAAAAAGAAAACATAAATAGCTAAAACTTCAAAATAAATCTAAGATCTCTATGGTAAAGTCTTGCTCTCAGCTCTACTCTCAAACCCAGATCAGCTATCCCATAAGCTCATCTTGAAATGCTAAATACCTGCCGCATGAAAAGAAAAGTGCGGCTGAGCTTACAAAGCCCAGTGAACGGATATAACGAAACAAAAGCTAAAACAGAGTAAATATACAAATACGAAATCAAAATGAAATAATGACAAAGGATCTTTTAGAATTCTGCGGAAGCACACATATACAGAAATCCAAACAACCACATAAATAGTTTAGACATCACATAGCACATTAAGGACACAACCACAAACACATCAGAACAACCAAACACTTAACATATCAAGAATAACATCTTACTTATAAGCCAAACGGAAAGTTTAAGAACTAACGGAAAACACTTTCTAGTAAATAAACATGGCATTCATACAAATCAATGAAGAAACATTTAAAACACTTAATTCAATATTGCAGCAGCGGAAATGACAGACAAGTCATGGCAGACATAATAGCAAAACCAGTTCTCATATCAATTCCTAACCTTAGCAAAGTTCTAAGATGGCAGTTCACATATGCAGACAGATAATTAACCTTCAAAATACTCAATGATACACTAGCACATAAATCTCGCAGATCAACACAGTCACGTAACGATAACAAATCATAACATCAGATATACGAATCATATTTTAACGTATTAGTCTTATCCTAGCATGGCAACTAATAATCACTTAAACAAATACGTCATAAGCACATTCACAAACATATCATATCAGAAATATCTTTCTTCTTCAAAAGTAACTTCATAAAATAAATGTACATGGAGTAGCTAGCTCCCAGATTCTGTGAAGACGCGTATTGCACACGACATCATTCACCAGATAACATGTTCAGATAACAGATCAGATCTAGGATGCATCCATACGCCCCTTCCTACATATTCAAAAATATGCTTCACCATCCAGAGACGTGGCAGAACATCACTCTACTGCCCTAGAGTCATATCAGAGGTGCATCACTGATACGGACATGGAACCCCCATGACTAGTTAAATATTTGGTTATTATCAACCAACTTAAGTCAAACAGATTTTCAAATATAGCACAGATCATAGTCAATCATAAGGTCACAGAATCATATCGGATAGTTCATATCATAAAGTCCATATTCAGATAATCAGATATCATAAGTTCATATCATAAAGGCATATCATATATTCATAAACAGAAGTTCATAACCAGAGGTTCATAATCATAAGTTCATAATCCAATATAACAGGATTCAACAAATGTATATATATATCAAAGTCTTCCTAACCTAAGTTCACATCAGATAGTGCATAGTTCACTAGAACATAAATTCAGATAAGTAACAGATCAAACATTCAAAAAGGGTTCATAGCAATGGCATCGGGAATCCTAATAAACATAAGAGATATGACGAAGAAGTAAAACATGAGGGACCTTTACTGAAAAGGTCAGAATATCTGAACGATAACACAAATGTCTTAAAGTAAGACAGAATATCCGTACCTTAAAGCAAATGAGAAGAAAACAAACGAATGAATGAATACGAAGATGTAACGTCGCGTCTCCTCCAACGAATCTACACGGATTATGATTTATTTAATAATTATTAGTATAACGGATCAATCTCATTAATACTTTTAGAGTTGTCAGATTATTCTCATTTTTAGTGACGAACGGAATTCCAACATTTTAGAGTATTAATCACTAATTAGCCAAACTTATGGGTTACAAATGATAAATAGTAAACTTAAGGGTTTAATATGATAAATATCTTCTTTAAGAGTTTATATGATCATTATTCATAGCATAGGGTTTACAAATGTAAAAGACGGATTTTAAGACTCTCTTTCAAAATAGTTTACATAAACTATAACTTATAACGAAATTACACACTTAGCTTTTAAACCTAATCTCTTCCTATTTAAGTTCTAGGGTTTCCATACTTTTAATATCATTCATTACGCATTCAATTAACATGTTACTCTTTTTAATGATTCCCACTTTGACCTAGAACGTACGAAAACTCAAACGGAAATTAACTCAACTCACGCATGTCCTTACGAAATTCATTTACACATGTTTACCCATAGTTACCCAAAATTACATGTTGCACCTTTAACATCTTTAATTATACGTACTAACCCTATATTATCAGATTTTACACTTCTAGCCCAAAGGTTTTAGAATTTACAAAACCTACCCTTTTAGTTAAATATAATTCGAATAGCCCTCTAAATTATCCAAAATTACACGTTTAACCCCCACACTTATTTTATACGTTTAGTACATGTCTTTTACTGTTTTACAAAAATAACCTTTAAGTTTCAATATTTACAAAACCAACCCAAACCTTTTATTTAGAACCGAATATGCATTATTCAAGTACAAACCCTAAACCTATGTTGAACCAATCATTAGCTCATCATTACTACTTCATTAATGAACCTTAATGATAACAAGAAAACCCTAGTTTTTACAAACCCTAATCGTCCCCTTTTTTAAATACTTTCCTTTTTTATGCGTTATCAAGTAATAAACCCCAAACAAATTACACAAGCTTCGAATCCTTGGACATGTATTTTATTCAGGTTGTATATCATATAAGAACTCCCAGAAAAATCAGATCATGGTCCCAAAGTTTATCATAGGCTCGTTCGCTATTTTATACGTTTTCTAGGGTTTCAATTACAAATAATTCCATACGACTTGTAAAACATGCATGGCCAATTTTTATGTATTATAGGTGACTTTTAGGACTGAAAGCAACATTAGGAACTTACCCTTGATGACCTTGGATCGTTAGAACAAAAGAAACCAAAACTAGCACTCGTCGAAACCCTAATCCACTCAAAAACTCACCACGACTAAAAAAGCAGCTCTGGAACTCAAACACTATTTTTCCCACCTTCTATACCTTGAATCTCATCCAAGAAAAATGGTCTCAAGCTCTGGAAACTAGAAGTCGAATTGTTTAGGGTTTTGGAGGTCGGTTTGTATATAATCGCTAGTTAGGGTTGTTAAAGAACCGTACATGTGTTTTTATATGGTTTTATAATTTTTTCTTGTGGGCTTTATAATGTATTGGACTTAAAATAAATGGACTCTAAATTATATAAATTATATTGGGCTTTTACTAATTAATTTCTTTTATAAACTATTTTAAATATTTTCGGCTAATATGTAAAATACAAAACTAATTTTTATAAAATCATAAACTATAAAAATTACCTTTACAAAGTGTTTAATATTTATTTAGATCATGTGGGATATTTCTTAAAATTCTCTGAATTTACATAGCTTACTTGGTATTCTGTTTATTTAATTATTCTTACTTTTGATCATAAGGGTATTTTGGTCTTTTATGAACTTTAGAAATTTCAGGTATTACAATTCTTCCCCTCTAAAAGAAAATTTCGTCCTCGAAATTGGACAAGACAGAACAGAACAGAAAACGAATCGGATTTCAGAATTTCTAGGAATATAACGAACGTTAATCTTATTTCGAAACAAATGAATTTCTTATCAGAATATTTGAACTCATACTTATTCAGAGATTAAATCAATATTCAAATACTTATAATAGATAATTATATACATATCAGAATAATGGTGGAGAACAGATGAGACGCAGGAAATCAAACGACAAATTCTGACTTATTCAGATATCAAATGATGAGGACATCAAATGCATAGACGGAATAAATACTATCGGCCTTAACAGTCGCAGAAATATGTGGAGACATATAAGATTAAGGTGGTCATAGCAATCTATAGGTTCGTACAAATCATAACAACTTCGGATTCCAAACGTACAAAACTTATATGTAACAAATATCGACGAAATCTCACAAATAGGTACGGAATTCAAACGAATATGAGAGACACCAAATAACAGATACAAATCAAAGTCTATACACACCTCAATCACAGGCATTTCCCAGACGTCGTATACCTCCAATAAGTTCAGATTATATGATCTCGGTATTATTACGTTGATCAGGCGTCATAATACTTGCATCACATAACAAGTTCTTATTGTCATTATATTCAGTCTCGGGTCATGACAAACACATAACTAATATTATAACAAAACACACCACATACAGATAACACACAGATAGCAAGTAACATATAATAACAAACCAGATCCACATGAGTATACCATCATGATGGCCATACTTCAAACGGTAATTAAACAACATTGCTAAGAAAATAAAGAGCAGACGAAACTTATGAGGACTAATGGAAAACTTAAAGAATCTGGCAGAAAGAAACAAAAAACAGGAACTATACTTCCAAAATTTTGTTTTATTTCCATTAATCAAACAAAATTCGCAGAATCGTCTCAAGATGATCTTCCAAAACAAAACTTAAAAATCCCAGATTCAAACGTCAAATGAAAACAAAAGGGCCTAGCTCAAAATCAAACGTCAGAAAATTCTCCTAAAGAGAGTAACAAATCAGAAACGAAACTCCTATTCTCGTGTCAGATTGAACCTACTAGTAGCCGTAGATTCCAAATCTGAATCCACCTCGTGTTCCTCTTCTTCCTCTTCCTTCTCGTCTTCCTCGTCTTCCTCGCTTATCCATCCGTTCTTGTTTCCTTCATGTTGTGGTAGTAAACGACTAGCAAAGCCACCTTTATGCTTCCTCTCTTCCTCCTCCGGCACACGATCCACAAAGGCATACAGATCGCGACTCTCAGCTCGTCTACTCCTTCATCCTCAACGAACTTGGGACACCTATCATGATATGTAGTAGTGAAACCTTCGTTGTCAACCACCTTAGTTTCATATTCTTCCACCACCTCTCTGTCAATGGTCCTCAGGGTACATGGCCACATATAGGCCGGAACTTTTATCCTCTTATTAGTCCTCTTCACTTTACCATACCTCGTGCAGCCCTTAGCAATGACGACGGCCCACTTCATCTCCTCCTTATGTTGCCTAGCCGGTCCTCGATTACTCCTATCAGATGAACTAGGGCGGCGAGGGATAACCATCTAAAAGAAATACCAACTATCAGCAAAGTCGAAGTACAATAGTGTACGCAAAGATGTACGCAGAAGGGAAAATCCTAAATCTACCCACTTCTCACAGGTCATAGCCTAAGCTCTAAGGGTCCTAAAACCTAGAGCTCTGATACCATAAATTGTAACACCCCGACCCGACAAGGGTAAAGATATCACAATACGGTTTCATATCAGAACTTTAACTAATGTACAATAGCGGAAGCCTTTACAAAATATTCAAAAAGAAAACATAAATAGCTAAAACTTCAAAATAAATCTAAGATCTCTATGGTAAAGTCTTGCTCTCAGCTCTACTCTCAAACCCAGATCAGCTATCCCATAAGCTCATCTTGAAATGCTAAATACCTGCCGCATGAAAAGAAAAGTGCGGCTGAGCTTACAAAGCCCAGTGAACGGATATAACGAAACAAAAGCTAAAACAGAGTAAATATACAAATACGAAATCAAAATGAAATAATGACAAAGGATCTTTTAGAATTCTGCGGAAGCACACATATACAGAAATCCAAACAACCACATAAATAGTTTAGACATCACATAGCACATTAAGGACACAACCACAAACACATCAGAACAACCAAACACTTAACATATCAAGAATAACATCTTACTTATAAGCCAAACGGAAAGTCTAAGAACTAACGGAAAACACTTTCTAGTAAATAAACATGGCATTCATACAAATCAATGAAGAAACATTTAAAACACTTAATTCAATATTGCAGCAGCGGAAATGACAGACAAGTCATGGCAGACATAATAGCAAAACCAGTTCTCATATCAATTCCTAACCTTAGCAAAGTTCTAAGATGGCAGTTCACATATGCAGACAGATAATTAACCTTCAAAATACTCAATGATACACTAGCACATAAATCTCGCAGATCAACACAGTCACGTAACGATAACAAATCATAACATCAGATATACGAATCATATTTTAACGTATTAGTCTTATCCTAGCATGGCAACTAATAATCACTTAAACAAATACGTCATAAGCACATTCACAAACATATCATATCAGAAATATCTTTCTTCTTCAAAAGTAACTTCATAAAATAAATGTACATGGAGTAGCTAGCTCCCAGATTCTGTGAAGACGCGTATTGCACACGACATCATTCACCAGATAACATGTTCAGATAACAGATCAGATCTAGGATGCATCCATACGCCCCTTCCTACATATTCAAAAATATGCTTCACCATCCAGAGACGTGGCAGAACATCACTCTACTGCCCTAGAGTCATATCAGAGGTGCATCACTGATTCGGACATGGAACCCCCATGACTAGTTAAATATTTGGTTATTATCAACAAACTTAAGTCAAACAGATTTTCAGATATAGCACAGATCATAGTCAATCCTAAGGTCACAGAATCATATCGGATAGTTCATATCATAAAGTCCATATTCAGATAATCAGATATCATAAGTTCATATCATAAGGCATATCATATATTCATAACAATAACTCTACTGCCCTAGAGTCATATCAGAGGTGCATCACTGATTCGGACATGGAACCCCCATGACTAGTTAAATATTTGGTTATTATCAACAAACTTAAGTCAAACAGATTTTCAGATATAGCACAGATCATAGTCAATCCTAAGGTCACAGAATCATATCGGATAGTTCATATCATAAAGTCCATATTCAGATAATCAGATATCATAAGTTCATATCATAAAGGCATATCATATATTCATAAACAGAAGTTCATAACCAGAGGTTCATAATCATAAGTTCATAATCCAATATAACAGGATTCAACAAATGTATATATATATCAAAGTCTTCCTAACCTAAGTTCACATCAGATAGTGCATAGTTCACTAGAACATAAATTCAGATAAGTAACAGATCAAACATTCAGAAAGGGTTCATAGCAATGGCATCGGGAATCCTAATAAACATAAGAGATATGACGAAGAAGTAAAACATGAGGGACCTTTACTGAAAAGGTCAGAATATCTGAACGATAACACAAATGTCTTAAAGTAAGACAGAATATCCGTACCTTAAAGCAAATGAGAAGAAAACAAACGAATGAATGAATACGAAGATGTAACGTCGCGTCTCCTCCAACGAATCTACACGGATTATGATTTATTTAATACTTATTAGTATAACGGATCAATCTCATTAATACTTTTAGAGTTGTCAGATTATTCTCATTTTTAGTGACGAACGGAATTCCAACATTTTAGAGTATTAATCACTAATTAGCCAAACTTATGGGTTACAAATGATAAATAGTAAACTTAAGGGTTTAATATGATAAATATCTTCTTTAAGAGTTTATATGATCATTATTCATAGCATAGGGTTTACAAATGTAAAAGACGGATTTTAAGACTCTCTTTCAAAATAGTTTACATAAACTATAACTTATAACGAAATTACACACTTAGCTTTTAAACCTAATCTCTTCTTATTTAAGTTCTAGGGTTTCCATACTTTTAATATCATTCATTACGCATTCAATTAACATGTTACTCTTTTTAATGATTCCCACTTTGACCTAGAACGTACGAAAACTCAAACGGAAATTAACTCAACTCACGCATGTCCTTACGAAATTCATTTACACATGTTTACCCATAGTTACCCAAAATTACATGTTGCACCTTTAACATCTTTAATTATACGTACTAACCCTATATTATCAGATTTTACACTTCTAGCCCAAAGGTTTTAGAATTTACAAAACCTACCCTTTTAGTTAAATATAATTCGAATAGCCCTCTAAATTATCCAAAATTACACGTTTAACCCCCACACTTATTTTATACGTTTAGTACATGTCTTTTACTGTTTTACAAAAATAACCTTTAAGTTTCAATATTTACAAAACCAACCCAAACCTTTTATTTAGAACCGAATATGCATTATTCAAGTACAAACCCTAAACCTATGTTGAACCAATCATTAGCTCATCATTACTACTTCATTAATGAACCTTAATGATAACAAGAAAACCCTAGTTTTTACAAACCCTAATCGTCCCCTTTTTTAAATACTTTCCTTTTTTATGCGTTATCAAGTAATAAACCCCAAACAAATTACACAAGCTTCGAATCCTTGGACATGTATTTTATTCAGGTTGTATATCATATAAGAACTCCCAGAAAAATCAGATCATGGTCCCAAAGTTTATCATAGGCTCGTTCGCTATTTTATACGTTTTCTAGGGTTTCAATTACAAATAATTCCATACGACTTGTAAAACATGCATGGCCAATTTTTATGTATTATAGGTGACTTGTAGGACTGAAAGCAACATTAGGAACTTACCCTTGATGACCTTGGATCGTTAGAACAAAAGAAACCAAAACTAGCACTCGTCGAAACCCTAATCCACTCAAAAACTCACCACGACTAAAACAGCAGCTCTGGAACTCAAACACTATTTTTCCCACCTTCTATACCTTGAATCTCATCCAAGAAAAATGGTCTCAAGCTCTGGAAACTAGAAGTCGAATTGTTTAGGGTTTTGGAGGTCGGTTTGTATATAATCGCTAGTTAGGGTTGTTAAAGAACCGTACATGTGTTTTTATATGGTTTTATAATTTTTTTCTTGTGGGCTTTATAATGTACTAGCAGGGTACCCGCGCGTTGCAGCGGCGTACGCCATGCAATTAAAATATTCAGTGCGAAATTTTTTTTAAATCTATATTTTACAATATAATAGATATACGGACGACGATAATTTTAGTTTTGAATACTGTTATGCAATAACAAAATTTTTCATATAATAATTGTAGATTATCCACGGGATGTGGTGACAATAATGAGTTGGTAGTAGGTATATTGTAAAAGTATGAGATAAAAGTAGTTGACAATAGCCCGTAGTCATAAGTTATCATTAAATAATAACACCATAGCGACTTTTAAAAATCACTTACATTATACTAAGAAAATTTAGTTCACAAAAATAATGTTTGTTAAATTTGTCCCACATAGATGGATGATACAAGTAAAAGATTACTTATAAAGATAAAGTAAAATTAAATATTCAATAAATCATGTGGGTTACTTAAAAGAGTATAATTAATTAATATTCAATATATATAATTAGCACTTAGCACTTTGCACCTTTGCATCCTTTGCTTTGAAAAAACCGTCCGATTTTTATAAAACAAAGCTTTTAGTTTTTACGGTGAGTTTGATTAAAGAAATTCAAAAGGCGCATATGTTGATTCTCGAGGTACTCTTGCGATTTAATAATATTTTTGAACATTTTATTTTAGTATGCATTTTTAAACTCTATTGATTTAACAATATCGTTTTCGGACGACTTTTATGGGCTAGCCGAACCGTTGGTGACTCCGGTTCCCGGTTGAACCCGTTGGCCCGGTCCATTTTTTAAAACCATATGTACCATGAACTTGTTTACATATAAATTGCATGAAGATTTGTGTGTTTTATTAGTTTGTACAATATGTATAATAACAAGTATTTTTCATATAAGGGGTATTTTAAAAATAACATTTATTAAGTATTTATTGTCATGGACGTTTTTTTTCTTATATTAAATTACTTTGTATTTTTTTATTTACATTTTTTAGAAACATGTATAAAAAAAAGTGCTTTAAAGTGTTGCAACAAATGCTATTATAGATGTATTTATTAAAATTTGCCATTATTAGCAAGTGTTGAATCTTAATTTTTTAAGCCTTCCTTTTTAGGAATGTCCCAAATGCTTTATAATATAGTATAGATATAGATATATGTAAATGTGTATAATCATATAATTAGGACTTTGCACCTTTGCATCCTTTGCTTTGAAAAAACCGTCCGATTTTTATAAAACAAAGCTTTTAGTTTTTACGGTAAGTTTGATTAAAGAAATTCAAAAGGCGCATATGTTGATTCTCGAGGTACTCTTGCGATTTAATAATATTTTTTGAACATTTTATTTTAGTATGCATTTTTAAACTCTATTGATTTAACAATATCGTTTTCGGACGACTTTTATGGGCTCGCCGAACCGTTGGTGACTCCGGTTCCCGGTTGAACCCGTTGGCCCGGTCCATTTTTTAAAACCATATGTATCATGAACTTGTTTACATATAAATTGCATGAAGATTTATGTGTTTTATTAGTTTGTACAATATGTATAATAACAAGTATTTTTCATATAAGGGTATTTTCAAAATAACATTTATTATGTATTTATTGTCATGGACGTTTTTTTTCTTATATTAAATTACTTTGTATTTTTTTATTTACATTTTTTAGAAACATGTATAAAAAAAAGTGCTTTAAAGTGTTGCAACAAATGCTATTATAGATGTACTTATTATAATTTGCCATTATTAGCAAGTGTTGAATCTTAATTTTTTAAGCCTTCCTTTTTAGGAATGTCCCAAATGCTTTATAATATAGTATAGATATAGATATATGTAAATGTGTATAATCATATAATTAGGACTTTGCACCTTTGCATCCTTTGCTTTGAAAAAACCGTCCGATTTTTATAAAACAAAATTTTTACGGTAAGTTTGATTAAAGAAATTCAAAAGGCGCATATGTTGATTCTCGAGGTACTCTTGCGATTTAATAATATTTTTTCAACATTTTATTTTAGTATGCATTTTTAAACTCTATTGATTTAACAATATCGTTTTCGGACGACTTTTATGGGCTAGCCGAACCGTTGGTGACTCCGGTTCCCGGTTGAACCAGTTGGTCCGGTCCATTTTTTAAAACCATATGTACCATGAACTTGTTTACATATAAATTGCATGAAGATTTGTGTGTTTTATTAGTTTGTACAATATGTATAATAACAAGTATTTTTCATATAAGGGGTATTTTCAAAATAACCTTTATTAGGTATTTATTGTCATTGACGTTTTTTTTTATATTAAATTACTTTGTATTTTTTTATTTCCATTTTTTAGAAACATGCATAAAAAAAAGTGCTTTAAAGTGTTGCAACAAATGCTATTATAGATGTACTTATTAAAATTTGCCATTATTAGCAAGTGTTGAATCTTAATTTTTTAAGCCTTCCTTTTTAGGAATGTCCCAAATGCTTTATAATATAGTATAGATATAGATATATGTAAATGTGGATAATCATATAATTAGGACTTTGCACCTTTGCATCCTTTGCTTTGAAAAAACCGTCCGATTTTTATAAAACAAAGCTTTTAGTTTTTACGGTAAGTTTGATTAAACAAATTCAAAAGGCGCATATGTTGATTCTCGAGGTACTCTTGCGATTTAATAATATTTTTTGAACATTTTATTTTAGTATGCATTTTTAAACTCTATTGATTTAACAATATCGTTTTCGGACGACTTTTATGGGCTAGCCGAACCGTTGGTGACTCCGGTTCCCGGTTGAACCCGTTGGCCCGGTCCATTTTTTAAAACCATATGTACCATGAACTTGTTTACATATAAATTGCATGAAGATTTGTGTGTTTTATTAGTTTGTACAATATGTATAATAACAAGTATTTTTCATATAAGGGGTATTTTAAAAATAACATTTATTAAGTATTTATTGTCATGGACGTTTTTTTTCTTATATTAAATTACTTTGTATTTTTTTATTTACATTTTTTAGAAACATGTATAAAAAAAAGTGCTTTAAAGTGTTGCAACAAATGCTGTTATAGATGTACTTATTAAAATTTGCCATTATTAGCAAGTGTTGAATCTTAATTTTTTAAGCCTTCCTTTTAAAGAATGTCCCAAATGCTTTATAATATAGTATAGATTGGACTTAAAATAAATGGACTCTAAATTATATAAATTATATTGGGCTTTTACTAATTAATTTCTTTTATAAACTATTTTAAATATTTTCGGCTAATATGTAAAATACAAAACTAATTTTTATAAAATCATAAACTATAAAAATTACCTTTACAAAGTGTTTAATATTTATTTAGATCATGTGGGATATTTCTTAAAATTCTCTGAATTTACATAGCTTACTTGGTATTCTGTTTATTTAATTATTCTTACTTTTGATCATAAGGGTATTTTGGTATTTTATGAACTTTAGAAATTTCAGGTATTACACTGTTGGTGACAAAGTTTGGGCAGCCACTATGTTGATAAGAGAAAGGCTATTGTAGAACTCACCTTCGGACGATAGGCGAGCGACACGTGCATCTTCAGATGACATAGGACTTCCTCATTCTTCAACTCCGATAACGCTTGCTGTAATGAAAAGTTGGTATCGTTTCCCGCAACTTTAATGACTACACATGTACAACATAGAATAGTTAGAATAATATATGGTAGCAACACTTGTTACAAAAATGCAACCGCTAGATGTAAATGTATAATGTAATTTAGATTAGCTAATGTACTGGTTATTTTTTTCGGGTAACAAAAACTAATTGCTCTTACACATAACTTGTCTGTCAGTGGGTACACATGTATCTGATTAACTATCTACGAAAACTGTGTGTAGCCGCTGCAAGCTGATCAACTGAGACAATAGCACTATCATCACCACCGGGATCACCACATCTGTAAGAAGAAACTATTTAGAACACATCTCCACAACAATCCTAAAGAAACTATTATTTTAGATGTTTAATCAGTTTATGTACGCAACATTAAATATTAGTTGACAAAGTTTGAGAGTACGTAAATAGATAATCAATAACGTTAAATATTACAGATACAATAATTGAAATAAAAAATAAAGTGTTCATGTAATTTCTGTAAAAATAACAATAAAAAGTGTTAAAAAAATAGATAGTCATTATTTGTATACGAAATAAAACTTCTCTGTACACAACATTTGTTGTAGAGTCAGTGTATTTGCCGTCTTTGTCACAACAAAGCACCTTCAAACTTTTTTCGTCTTCACTCTTGAAACAACCACGTAAAGTTGTCCGTGTGAGAATACCAGCCTAGGTTCATAATATTACTTGACGAATTATGAATGTACGGACATAAATAATGAATAACGGGAAATATTATAAACACACTAATTGGAGAAAAAAGGAAAGTGTTCATGTAATTTATGTAAAAAGAACAATGAAAAGTGTTAAAAAAATGTATGGTCATTATTCATACACGAAATAAAATTTCTTTGTACATGGATACCAAAAATTTAAGGATTTTCCTTTCGTTAGACTAAAAATACGCAGTAGCAGTTTAAGATATTGAGTCAATACTCTTCTTGCTTCAGTGTCGTATAACCCGCATTTTTTGTGTGTTAACCTTTCATAGCAACTTTTAGTGCCAAAACCCTATACACATTTTTACATCTGTTAATGTTATATGGAAATATAATATTAATATAAAATTGGTTTTGAACATCCCCTTCGATCCGGTCATATTTATGTTCCTAAAATATACAATAAAAGAAGAAGTTATAGTTGATTCTTTCAAATGCCTCCTAAAATGATCAAAACAGCATATTAAATTGCAGCCAAACCTTGTTTCTTGTATGTGTTATGGCCGTCAATAATGCCTAAGCGACAAACTATACAATTGAGCTACTCAAGCAACAATGTAACTTTGTCATTAGTCTAAAACTTCATTTTCTAAATTCATTGCCTTTAACTTCTCATTATGTTGTTAATATTGCTTACTCACTCTATCATCTAGATAATAATGAAGCCAGCTTACCCAATCAAATTTCTGAATAGGAGTCAACATAACTTTCTAAAACAATGTATGTAAACTAATTCTAGCCATACTAAGATTACATAATATTTATTGATTATTTCTAGCTACTTTAACCATCAATATGAGGCTCACTAAGTAAATAAAAGCTACTAACTTACAACTACAATTTCTATTAAAATAATAGATAAATCAAGGATGGTAAAACACATTAGTAAGAAGTACCTCCAAAATGAAATTTTGAAAGTGAATATTTGGATCATAAGATGTAGTAAAAAGTACTTAAAATACATTCATATCTTTAATCTCTTTAACGATGTTCACTTATGTAAAGAGGAAGTCATGGTAATACATAATGAAAACTTTTTTTCTGCTCTAGAGCATATATGCAATTATGAGACTTCGTTTAGACTTACTAAATTTTCCTTTGTATATCTCTTTTATTAAAATAAGGTCTTAACAGAAGTGTGTAGCTACTACGATATATAGATGATGCGTACCTGCTCACGTGTGATAATGCCTCCGATTACTCTTTCAACTATCTCTTTGGTGATTGCTGATTCGGGATGCCCAGTAGCCTAAACACCTCAGGGTTTCATATCTTTAATCTCTTTAACTTTGTACGCTTATGTAAACAGGATGTCATGATAATATATAATGATTTTTTTTTCTAGATCATGTATGCAATTATGATACTTCGGGTTAGAATTATTAAAATTTTAATTTGTATATGTCATTTATTCTAATGAGGTTACGACAGAATTGTGCAGCTACTATGACATATAAATAACACGTACCTGCTCAAGTGTGATAATGCCTCAGCTTACTTGTTCAACTATCTCTTTAGTGAATATTGATTCATAACACCCAGTTGCCCATAAACCTTAGGGACAAAATTACCTTTCAAAGGCAATCCCAAATCACTCATCACTGCTGCAAGTTTCAGAAGCTAAATAAAACGTTTGTACATTTTACACAACATACATAATTCATAAAAATATGCTGTCAAAATCTAATATGGACATTAAAGAACATACTTGATCAACAAAAAGCCGCATAGGTTTGGACCCGCAAGGGTTTGTTGACAAAGTGCTTGATCCTTCAACCAAAAAAATATTATCTCCTGCAAAATAAAGTACATTGTAGTTTTTTCAGAAAGTTTTTACAAACCGTTAACGTTGTGAGTTAAGCTGCAGATCCATAGAATTCAGTAAAGTCGAGCCGGAACATGAGAAACTTCAAATCAATATGTTGTTGCACAGGCAACTGAGAAATAAATCCCTTGAAGAGAGATGAATATTCCTTTGACACTACATCTATATCTTGTCCCGTGTTTCGAAGAAACTCATCCGCACGTTGTGCTATGGCTTTCCTGCTTTCACTGAGCCATGAATCAGAATCCGAGCTTTTGGTTTTGGAACTCCTTGATTGTCCAGTCTCGCCTTCCATTGTTCTGCATAATTTGGTTTATAAGAGTATAAGACAATCTGCTTCATCAACTTGCAAGGTTTTTATGTAGAGGAACCTGTGGAGTAGAGGTTGCGATTCACCTCCCAGTTATGTTTTATACTTTTATCTCTAAAATGTCGAACAGTTAGATAAATTGCTTTAGAAATGATAGATAGTAAGTAGCCAACGTGTACTTTTTAACCCAAAAAACTGTCTAAATAACTTAATTTAAAATAATTAGATGATCACCAAAATCACATTAGTCACACTTACTTACAATTAATAAAAATGGGTCAACCCAACTAACCCACCCATTTTGTTACCTCTAATATGAAGGCAAAGAAATATGAATACCTTGCTTGAAATTAATAAATTCCTTCATAAAGCCGATTAGCATGACTACGAAACCGTAATATGAGATCAAACAGCATGAACAAGGTTCTATACAGAGCTTGAGAACGCTCTCCAAGAAGAGACTTCTCGACAATTGAGTGAAGGTATTTATCATGGGCTGCAAGTAGGTCATCAAGATCTTTAGACGCTTCCATTTCATCAGAAAAATTAGCCCATGACACCTCCGATACTTCAAACATGATATAATATTGCAAGTTTGTAAGAAAATGGTTCATTTCATTCCAAAGAACTTGGCATCTCCGTGATGTCAAAATTAGCCGGAACTTAACAGCTTTCGGGAGTTTACTGTAAAAACGAGAAGTAATCAAGTTTGGTTTCATTGTCTTCCACGCACTGATAAGCGCATGCTCTACCCTTCTAAGCTTCCACAATAAATTAAATATTTTCATATACTTAGCCATAATAGATTCTGTAAACACAGTATTTAATGGAATTCTTGCGTCATAATCCAACGAAAACACATCCCACCCTCTGTCTCCAGTATTATGCGGCATCATTTTGACCCTCAATCTATCTACAATGTCAGGGTCGTCATATTGTGCATTAGATGACCGGATTGCACTCTCTAATAGCCCAGCAAGTTTAAACGAGCTGATAGTATTAGCAGGCTCAGAAAGCTCTTGCCCGACAATATCCATTAGATACTGAACAAAATCACCTTGTCCTAACAGAAGATATCGCTTAATAGCAAGACAATGTTCCTTAAACCTATAACGATTGTAAACAACATCCATTAAATGCTTATCTATTCTCCTAGCAGCTTCGGTAACTAATGACTCAAGTGCATCGGTTTCACCATACCCAAGTCCACCTCTCCTAGTTGCGTCCCTGTGGCAGCTGCGGCTTCTGTTGCTGCATCAGCCCAACTATGATCTTCACAACAAACTCTAAGGAAATTAATGGACTTACCTGTTCTTAGTATACGTCTAGCAAGAGATGGAGATATAAAAGATGGAAGCATTGCAGAATGAAGCCTGTAACCTTCCCTCCACAACGACTCGGCTTTAACAGACTGTCCCAAAACAAAAAACTCTGAAAATATATCTTCTAACTCCCCTTCCAATACCCAACTCCTCACCATCTCAAAAAGAGGCGAACACACCCTACGAAGCAACCGTTTCATAAAATCATGCAAAAGCGGATCACCATGTTGAGCATGCATATGAATCGCTCCAGCCATCGCTCCACCTTTCAAACTCTTACAACTATCAACCAAAACCGCCATCAACCTCATCTTAACCATCGGCTCAGCAAACCAAACCAATAACCTCCTCAACGACAAATAATTCCCACCGCCCCTCCCTCCAACACCAACGGAATCGCATTCATCGCTTGCGCTTGCAAAACCGCTAACAACTTATAATACTCCCCCAACTCATCTTGCAACGCTGCACAAAACGCTTGCCCAACTGTCCCAACATCCTCACCTAATTAAAATAATTAAACTATGCTCATGAATGCAGAGGTTCACTTTATAAACCAAATAAAGGAAGATACATACCAGGTTTGGAGCAGCCCAACCAATGGCAGCAGACACTCATGTGCCTGTAAACATAAACTACTAATATGATGTTTAGTTACCTGATCCACATTACACCTAAATTGCAACACAATTACACAAATTGATTAACTATAAGATAAAGGTTGCTTGTTAGGGTTACCTTAATTTGTTCACTTTCCACAAAATATACTACATGATCATCTTTATCAGCCTTCTTCATTAGTATCTTGTATACCTTGTAGCTTCTGGAAGTGATTCTCGAAACCTGCAAGATAAAAAGCCGAATTAGGGTTTTGAGAAAAATATATTATGAATGACGTATGATTTTCTTTTAGGCAGGTTATCTTTATGATTATGGTTTTATAGATTTGGACTTGCAAGATATAACTCAAAACATACATTGGTCTAGTGGTTATTATGTTTGTTAATATTTATAGCACCCTAGGTTCAATCCTTGCAAGTCGCATAAATTTTTAAAATTACTGAATTTTAGTCATTAAATAATAATTTTAATACATTGCTTATGTAGATTAAATTGTGATGACATGGCATGCTTTGCTTAGGTGTATTAATGACGTGGCATTATATGTGGCATGCCTCCTCTTATATATAATGTATATATATATATATATATATATATATATATATATATATATATATATATATATATATATATATATATATATTATTCGTTTTGATGAATGTTTTATCGAGAAGTTGGAGGCAATGACGTTTTTATTTTTTTAAAGATTTTTTTAGTTTTTTTTTTAATATTTATTTAATAACTAAGCTGTTTTGGTATGATAATATTTTTTTAAGTGGATTTGGGCTATCTTTATCATAATTGGCAAACGTTGAGGGTTAGTTATGTTATATTGCCAAATTCATGTGTAAATTTTGAAAATATTTTTATCATTACTAGAAGTGTTTTATGTGTTATTGCAAAGCTTATATTATCAAAAACGTATTTGATATTTTTGCAGGAGGTTGGAGATTTTGAGGGGTTTGTTGGTTGAATTCCGTGAAGGTTTGACTGAGAAGGATGAGCATATGATCATCATGGATTTCTATAATTAGGTCATGTCTTTATGTTTATGTTGTGGATGTTTGTGTAGTTTGGTTTATCATGTTCTTAGTATGTTGTGGATGTCTCTTATGGGTAGTATTTTGTTGGATGTTTCAGATGGTTATGGAGTATGCTTGTTAGGATGATGTAGCTTTTGATGATAATGATAATGACAATGCAAATGTTAAATAATAATAAGTTAAATTTTATGTTTATATGCTTATATTTATTTAAGTTTTTGCCTTTTTTCCTTTTCTAATTTATACTATAAATGATATGTAGTTTTCTCTCACACACACATTAGTCAAACACACAATCATGAGATCTGGCAAAAATGAAATAGGGTTTGAAAATTAAATTAGGGTTTTCTGTTATACAACATATTAATCAAATTAAAACATATATTTAAGGCATGTTATGTTTGTATATTGAAATTGTTGATTCAATTTTCATGAAATGATCATCTAGGGTTGATAATCGTATGGCTGTCTTGAGGTTGAATTGTGAAGCGATCAATACATATTTTATCCACAGGTTTGTATCAGAAGTATCATTTTGTAATTGATTTCTCATGCTTGCTGCAATAAGTTACTAATTGCAAATATCAACAACTATGAAAGTCGGAAAGCATTGTTATGGTGGATTAAGGTTGTGCACTATCACGTGTGGATGGTAATCATGAAAATTGACTCACCATAAAGCGCACGTGATAGTTTAAAAACCTTATCACATTTTCGAGTGATGGTGTTAACCTTGAGATGAGTGGGTATCCTGTGTGGTTAAATTTTATGTGTGTTAAGTGTTTGCATATGACATGATATCCTTTTTGTTGAGGTATTGGTTTATAGACCTTCATTTTGGCATCCCTAAGAAAAGTGTTCAAGGTACGACCATGTTTGAAGGTTATGTGTGTTATGTCAGCCGTATATCTATTTTTAAGTGTAATGTGCAAGTTTTTATCTAGCATTATAATTGTCTGTTAGATGTTTGTATGCATGTTTACAATTTGAGGGAAAATTCAATGTTTCAATACATGTCTTTATTAGATATCATGTGGGAACATTACATAATTATGCTAAGATAGGTTGCTGAAAGTTTCCTTGAAAACAATGTTATGCGTGCAGTTTGCAAGCTTCGGGTCCTTGTCTTCGATCATTAGTATTTTAAGGCCATCAAGGCTGGTAACTTTAGATAATGCCACATAAAGTTGTCCATGACTGAATATGGGAGTAGGCAAATAGAGGCCAATGTAATTAAGTGACTGGCCCTGACTTTTGTTAATGGTCATTGCATAACATGCTCTTACAGGAAATTGTCTTCGTTTGAGGACAAATGGCCACTTGGATTGTGTTGATGTGAGTATAATCCTGTGTATGACGACATTGTCACCTACATTTGAACCTGTAAGTATCTTAGCATGAATAACAAACTAGCCTAGATCTGTGATCAACAACCTTGTTCCATTACATAGTCCTTTGCGTGGATTGATATTCCGTAAGAGCATAATGGGCAGTTCCTTTTTTAAGTGAAGAGCATGTGGCGGCATCCCAGGGAAATTTAAGGAATTTAGGAATTCAATCGGATAGAGGTCGTGCTGTTCTAGATTGTCTGTAGATGCCTTGCAAATCTCATATGCGCTGTTGTATGTAACAGTTTCCCCTTCTTACTGTTTAAACATGTACTCGTTGATGGCATCAACATCATCATTCTGAGGAGTTAGAATTTCCCTTTCTTTGAGGTACACATTGTCAGTTTGTCTTGTTGTAAAATCAGGGTATGTGTCTGCAACAATTTTCTGAATAGGAGAATCCCATGATTTAATTAGAAAGGTTTTCGGAATGTCAATCCAAGTTGGTTCATCGTCCCCTTCATTGAATTTTGCTGGCAACGTCCCATCCCCCACAACCAAAATCTATTGAAATCCTGTTTTCGAGTATCAAGCTGTCCATTCTCACTATATTCACTCACACGCATGCTGAGTGTAAGGTTGAAGACATTGCAATGCTTCCATAACTCATATTGGTTTATGCAAGATTGTACAATGTCAGCCCTGCTCCCTTTTGGAATAACTGGAAGAGCTTGTCTGAAGTCACCTGCCAGTAACACCGTCAAGCCCCCAAATAATCGACTCCTACACTCCGGATCGTGAAATCCTAAAATATCCTTTAGCTGCTTGTCCAATGCCTCAAATGCATATTTTTGAGTCATTAGAGCTTCATCCCAGATAATAAGCCTAACTTGCTGCGTAACACTGTAGCTTCATCCTAGATATTTTTGTTTTATGCCGCATGTACTGTTCTCTAATAATTCAAACGGTATAACAAAACAGCTATGCGCGGTTCTACCTCCTGGTAGTAATAATGAAGCAATTCCTACAGTAATTGAGACAGTTAGTTCAACATGTATTTTTTAAGTTTAGAAATTGGTTGATTGTTTTAGTTTAGTATTCATTTGTACCTGAAGATGCGATAGCAAGCTCTATCATACGTTCTGATCTTAACCTTGAAATGATAGTTTTGTATAAAAAAGTCTTCTCGGTTCCTCCTGGTTCGTATACCAAGTAAAAATTCCCTTTTTTTTAATTGACAGATTCAATAACTTCTTCATAGATTAAGCGTTGTTCGGGATTTAGCAATGAATGAAGTTGTTGATGTTCAAGCCTACTCTTATTCATATCATAATCCAACGCTTATCTAATGAGACGATTGTCCAAATTGGTTAGTAACTTTGGGTTAGACAGTGGTAGATCTTAAAACTCTGATAAAGATCTTCCATTCCTATTTAACAACTATTGGATTTCTACCAAACAATAGTTTTGGAGTTGTTCATCCGTCAACTGCAAGTCAGGATATTTAAAAATTTTCCTTTTCATATGTAGGATATCCTCTGATAAGCACTTCCAGTTTTCTTCCCATAACTTTAAAGGCCTGCTGAAATTGCAAAACAACAAAATTGTCACAAACATGTCACGTAGTTGTGGTTCGAATGCCCATACACTTGCTTCTGATATAGCATGCTTCCACTCGGTGTCATCATTTAAGAGGCCATATGCAAAACAGGCTTCCTTAAATGTGGAACATGATCTCTTGTTAAGAGTCATGAGTTTTTCAAAAGCTTCAGGACCTCTAACAATGTTCAACAACACTCTAAGATAATATCGTTCTCCAGAAGCTGGGTGCGAGTAAACAATCCTCCCAATGCACTTTCTACGTTTTCTTTGTTTCAACATTTTGTCTTTCTCATGCCACACATAATGTATAGGTATCTCAGCATACGTATGTGCTCGCTGCTGTATCATGTTTATTTAATTCAAACCAATCAGTGAACATAGTTATGTCAATAACTTCCCTTTTAATTAGGGCCGATAGACTTTTTGAGTCACGAAGTGTGATTGCGTTCTGATTTGGCAAGTGATAACTCAATCTCATGACTGATGGGTATGAATAATGTATGTCATAGGATAACAAATGCCACACCGCCTCACATGGAGCTAAGAAGCGACAACTCAAATAATTCTTTATTTCGTCGACCTCCAAAACCTGGACATTTGCCAAATCACCATCGTTTCTAACATTCTCTTGTATAACAATTGTAGCTCTATCGGGCCCTTTATTTAAGTACTCAAATAATTACTTCTTTGCCTTTGATCCATTGCACCATTCCACATTAATGTGGGCCTGGTACTTCAGGAGGAGATAACGGTTGTGAGGAACTACATATCTGTTATCGTATTTGAACTTTCCTTTAACATGGTGAGCTTTATTATCCCTTCGATGATAAATAGCATACCCATCACCATCAATTATTGTTTCTTCCACAAAAGGTTTAGGGAAATGTTTCGAGCACTTACCCTCAACTGTACATGGGGCGTGCTTAGCATCTTTTCCACAAGGTTCATGTAACATAAATTCAGTTAGTACTTTATACCCTTCTGGATCACTTGTCTTACATGGTATCTCTGTTGTAATCATGTCATCTATCTCGGCTGGAGTTTTGCATTTCAAGACTTCTTCTAGCCAAAGTAGGATATAAGCGTGTGGCAGGCCATGCTTTTGAAATTCTATGACATACAAAACTGAAAGGAAATGGAAGAAAAACATAAGTTGATGCATAAATTTGTTATTAACAGTAGATATATTGAAATTAAGCGCCAAGTTCAATTACATGCCTGTGACTTTCCAAAAATATGGTGTTTCGTAAGATCGTCCAACATTTCAGTCAGTTTAATCTTGAATACATTGGTTGCTACTTCTGGACGGTCATTACCTTTTTGTCCTGGGATGTGCTTTAACATTTCAGCAATCTCGGGACATTTTGGATTGGCGGTGAAAGTGATGAACAGGTATGGATTTCCATAGGTTCGACATATAGCCATAGCATCTTGGTAGTTTGCCATCATATACCTTGGGCTGCCGAAAAAACTCCTTGGTAGAACGATTCGTTTCTTGATCCCTACTGCACTAGTATCACCCCTTGTTACAGCGTCACATAGGTTATGATATAGATCCACACGTAACATATCATGAATTTTCCTTGTCTATTTAAGTCTTTGCTCCTCAACAGCCGTGTATGCATCCACCAGGTATTGGTGGAATAATCGCCCACCTCTAAGCAAGGTAGTACCTTGGTTATTTCGCTCTTGTATTATGTATGCGTAGTACTCTTTCATTGTGAGACAGCCCCTTTTGGTCTTGCGAACACCTTTGTTCTTATGAAACGGTATTTTTTCATGAAATCCTCCCTCTTCATACGGGTATAATAATGGATATTGGAGGGCCATGTATTCTGAATGCAACTCAGAAATATGTTTCAGTCCTTCATCCTTGTTACTTATAACAATATCCCTTGTAGGAATGCCATCACCAAAGTCGTTAGTAATCAGAGCTGCTATTTCGGGCACAGTTGGGGCACTGTATTGTCGTGATGTACTACGACCACTTATCAGGCATAGTTTAAACTTTGTTGAGTTTTGGGAGTCACACCCATCCCTCGCCATTCGAAATGCCTTGGAAATAGAGCTTGATTGATCGAACATTTGAATCAGGCTTGCTACTATCTTTTCATCCACCACTTCGCCACTCTCCTTATCTATAAAAGCTCCCATCCGGTTCTTTACTTCATTTCCAGTATCAAAAAAGTATAGTTGTGCATATTTGGGTTGACTACCCTGTGTAAGGAGTAAAGAACCTATTCGATGATAACTTTGGCCATTTATTATAAATGTATATGGTCCCTTCCTGTGTTAATTGAATTATCTATTTTCACCCCAAAAGATATGTAGCAAAACATGCCATTATATACTCTAATCTGTTCTTTGAATCTTAAAGATGAGGGATTGTTATAGTCCATTAGGTGGTTAAGAGGCGAAGGTGCTTCATTAAATCTGGGAAAAAGGATTTTTCCATCCTGGCAGCAAGGGAGAATATTGGGTTGCTAGTGCTGGATCCTTTCACGCTTCTCTCTTCATACCACATAACCGCCTTGCAATTTCGACATTCAAATGATGGAGGGCCAATATTATGGTAAACCACAAGAATACCTTGCCAAAAGAGTTAAACATTATTGCGAATAACAAATCATGAATCAAATAATATGCGGCAAGATTTGTAACATGTGTAATTACTTGCAAATGCAAATGCAGCTCCTTTTGGTTTATTTTTAGCTGCACGCAGATAGACTGGTCCTGTAAGAAACACCGTAATGGTAATAAATAGTTGGATGAAATTAAGAGGTATTAAGTTTTGCTATCATTTGGTGAATTAATAACCTGGTGATCTTCTTTTTTTGTACATGAATGAACTTTTGGAAGTGGAAGCCATTTGGCTTAATTGCAGATTTGTTGAAGTGCTCATTGTCTGTGACCCTTGACCTAACAAACAATGTTGTAAACGCAACATTAATGAATTAGGTATGCATTTTTGCAATTTTTTTGTATTTTCATAATTCACGTAAAGGTTTAGTCTTGATGTTTACCTGTAAATGGTTCAACCATTTCTGTCAGTTTTAAACCACAATATCTTTGTATTTTGCCATCTTGGCTGAAAATTGTTTTGAATGATCGACCAAAGATTTATGCAATATGCCTGACAGAGATGGAACTTCAGAATCTTCGGCCCGTGATCCTATAACAGATAGACAAAGATGGCTTTAATTAGATAAATAACTGCAATGTATGGAAACTTGTAAAACTGGATTGTACTTTTATTCATTTTTTATTTGGAGGATCTGATGCACTTTTGTAATACATAACCTTGCAGATTTGGCTGCATATAGACTGAAGATGTCCAATAAATTATCTTTTGGAATTCTGCTGGTAAACTAATGCAATAAGTGTGATAACCAATGAAAAGGCAGCCATCTTTAGAGCATGATAAGTGTCCTTATGTTTTTAATACTCTTATTATTTTTTTAAATAGAGATTTCAAGTTTCTCAATAATTGCACACTAATGCGTTTTATTTAACAAAATGGTTCAGGTATATATATCAAAGTTTGGTTTCAAATGAGTCGCAACATCAACCATTTAGTGGAAACTGCAATGATGTAGCATTGGAAGTAATTCAAGTACTTTGCATTGTTGCACATGTTTATATATTATCAAGTAGGACAAAATGTCATTTAAAAATAGCATTCTAAGAATTGCTTATAAGTCATCTAGTATGGTTGAAACATTAATTTCCAATGCATAACTTAAACCAAGGTATAATAGGATGTAACACAATATAAATAGATGGAGGGTTGGAAATGAATAGAAAGAATAGGAGATTTGGATGAATTATCAAACCTAAATATTCATATTTTAGTTTGGAACATTTAATTAAACTGGGATCTTTCAAGCCCAATTCTCATATAAACTTGCCAACTACACTTAGCACCATAACCATCAAACTTAATAAATCATACTTTATTTCAATATTTAATTAAATTGAGTTCTTTAAAAGTAAATGTTCAGCTAATCGCACTGAGTAAAGTCAGAACCATAACCATCTTCAATATTTTCATGGTCTGAGCTACTGTTTTCAGACGAATACTGCAACTGTGTAGCAACACTTATGTGTTGGTTTGTTAATGAGAATATCAAACTCATGCTTTTTCTTCTTTTGTATTTGGATTTGAAATAAAACTGTCTCAACCTTTTGGTAACTTTGGTAAATTCTAAATCAGGATTTTCTTCTACACGTTTCTTTTCTTCTTGAAGTCTTATTTATTTTGGTACTTTTGGTACTTATGTAACTCCTATGCATCCATAAACACTATTTATTAAATATTCAAAATATAGTTTGTAACTGAATTTATGCAGTTATGTGACCATTCATGTGTGACAGTTGTTTGTGAGTTATAATTTTTGTTGATCCATTTGTCTAAGCAATATTTAAATTTAAGTAACTAGATAAATTTCTGTTAGTATGTGGTAGATAGATCCCAGTTTTGATGGTTATGTTCGATGGTTTAACATGACAAGGTTTTAAATAGATTGTTTAAACAGATTGGTAAATTTAAGTAAGATATTGTTATGAATTATTAAGTTTTATGGCTATGTGATATAAAGTGATGTCAATATCTCTGTTATTGTGGCAGATACATTTTCACATGAAAGTGTCATGAGCAACAAATGCTAAACAAATTAGAGCGAAAGTGTTAGGAATTAGAAATTCCAGGTATTAAAGAGTCGGTCACCTCAAGTATATGTAATCGTTAGAAAGCTCGTAGTCGTAGTTCTTTTATGTTAAGTAGTGTTTAGTTAAGTAACACCGTGGAGGACGGACGGGTCTTTACCCACTGTATGCCTGATCCACAGCCCGAAGTGTGGCGATTTATGTAAGACTATATATACTCTCTACCTTCCAAGGTAGAGAGTTGGAGCTCATAATAATATCAATCACTTTCTCTCACTAAGTTCCCTAAACCTCTAACTTTCTCTCTCTAGAATTCCATTTATACGCCACTTTGTGTTATGGTTTGATGTGTATGTGAAAACTAATATCCAAAAATTGGTATCAAGAGCCATGGTTAGATCATATCTTGCACATCTTTGGATTTCTAGTGGTTTTTAGGTGGTTTTTGAGTTTGAAAAAGTTTAGTGGTTTTTGCATCATTTGGGTGATTTCTAGTGTTAAAGTTTGGATTTTGATAGTACTTTTATGTTTAGAATCATCACAAGTGTTTAGGTTTTGATTTGGCAAGCTTGAATCATCGTGGTTGGGTAGTTTTTGGATTGAAAAGTGATGTTTTTGTGGTTTTCTTGCTAGCGACTTGACATTCGGACTTCATTCTTCGTAGCGACTTGCTTTGCAATTTCGTGGCGAGTTACAGTTTTGGAGCTAGCGACTTAGATCTAGCGATTAACAGTACAAGTAGTGGACTCTCCACTACGGGTAGCGACTTGGTGGTAGCGACTTGGTCTGTAGCGAGTTGCTCTTTAGCGACTTGTATCTTTAGCGACTTGAGTAGCGAATTGCTGCCAAAATTTTGCTAGCGACTTGAGGATTAGCGAGTTACTACTTAGCGACTTGCATTTGTCTAGCGACTTGGGACTCTAGCGACTTAGTGGTGTAGCAAATTAGGTGTTTAGCGACTTGGTGCATTATCTTCTAGCGACTTGGGTGATTGTTTACGGTTTTCTCTTGATTTAGTAAAATCCCGTGAAAGAATCTATTTCCCGGTTTAATCATAGAGTTATAAAATCCCGTATAATCTGTTAACATGTCTACCAACGTTTCTACTATCATCTCCACTGTTGCCGAGGATGTTCAAGCAGCAGGCTCAGATACTCGTCCACCCATGCTTGACAGAACTGACTACGATTCTTGGGCTCAACGAATCAGATTGTACTGCCTTGGAAAGGAAAATGGTGTCAACATTCTCAAATCCATTGATGAAGGACCATATCGAGTTGAGACGACTAGAGACATACTTGATACTAATGAAGATGGAACTCCTATTTACGGAATGGACAGACCTAAAATGTATGATGAGCTTGATGATAAGGAGAAAAAGAGATTCGATGCAGATATCAGGGCTTCTAACATTGTTCTTCAAGGTCTTCCTAAAGACATCTACAAGCTGATCAATCACAACACCGATGCAAAGGCAGTTTGGGATAATGTCAAGATGCTTCTCTCAGGTTCAGAATTAACTATGGAAGACAGAGAATCACAACTCTATGACGAATTTGAACACTTCAAGATGAAGCCAGATGAGAGTGTCTATGAGTACTATGTGAGATTTCATAAGTTGGTGAATGACATGAGGAACATCAGAATGACTATGCCTAACATTCAGCTGAACTCAAAATTTGTGAACAACATGAATCCCGAATGGCACAAGTTTGTCACCGCTGTGAAGCTCACTAAAGGATTGAAGAATACAAACTATGAGCAACTCTATGCCTTCCTCCTTCAGAATGAGAGACATGCTATGTTTGAAAAATTGATTCTCAATCAGTTCAAAGCCAACCAGGGAGAGACAAGCTCGTCTAATGACTCAACTGCTTTCTACTCAAACATCGGAATCACAACCAAAGCTTCACAAGTCATACCCTTGGGTAATGGTAATCACAAACTCATTCCTGATCCTATGTTCAAACAAGCTGATGCTGATGCACACGTGGGTAACTTCATTAATCAACTAGCTCTTCTGATTAGTCAAAACATGAATTCTCTCCCACAAACCAACAACAACCTCAGAACAGCATCTAACCCACACAATCAAGCTACTGTTAAAGATGGAAGGATCGTAGTGTAACCAGTTCAGGAAAGACAGTATGATCAGGGAAGAGGTGGAGCTGGTAGAGGTTATGTTGGCAACCAGAATCGAGGAAGGAATGGTAACCAAGGTCAAGCTAAGCCGATCAAATGTTATAACTGTGGTGGTGAGGGACACATTGCAAGAAACTGCACATCTCCAAAGCGTCCACAAAATGCTGATTACTTCAGAGATAAGATGCTGCTTGTACAAGCTCAGGACAATGGTGCTGCTTTGGATGAAGAGGAATTGCTGTTTCTAGCTGAGGGCAATGCCAAGACCTATGATGCAGATGTGGATGAGCAGCCTATTCAGGAGATAGGTCACAATCATTAGAATGCCTTTCAAGTCGCTGATTGTGATGCATACGACTCTGATGTGGATGATGGACCTACGGCACACACAATTTTTATGGCTAGCATTTCTCCAATGGTTTCTCCCAAGGTCTCTTCTTCACCACAAGCTGGCCCTTCCAAAGACAAACTCATCTCAGAGGTACTAAAACTATACGATGATGCTGATGTGCAAAAGATGCATGACAAAGTACTATCAACTGAAACTATTGAATCAAATATTGAAAATATGGGTAATACCGACATTGTCCCATATGATCAATATGTGAAACAAAGTGAAAGTGAAGTTGTACCAAGTGATGCATCTTCTGCAGTCAACAATGACTATGTTTTTGATGAATACACTGCATGTGCCCGTGATGATTCTGTAATTTCTGAACTAAATGCCTATAAAGAACGTATTGCTATTTATGAACAACGTGCAAAATTTGAGTTGACCACTCGTGAGCAGGAAATGGATGACCAAGTGCGTACAGTCATTAGAAAAAGTAATTTTAGAGAAGAAGTATTGAAACAAGAATTAAATTCCTTGCAAGAAAAACTTTCAAAAACAGCTAAGCACAAACAAGAACTTCAAGAAAATGTGAAAATGCTTAAGCAAGAATTTAATGCAAAGGAATCAAAACTCTTGAGAGACTTTTCTAATCTGAAAACTTTGAAAAACAAACTTGAAAACAAGTTGTACATACAAGGAAACACCATTCAGACTGCTCACATGGTCACTAAACATAGAGTTCTAAGCGATAAGCATAGTGTTCCCATTATAGATAAACCCAACCCTGAGTACGGAAAGATAGCAAAAGCAGCTCAAAGTGTGATCTATGATGGCAATGAGATTCTTAAACCTAGAAAAAAACCTAGTTGCGTTGAGTGCACAGAGGATGATAAGAAACTAGATGAAATCACTAGGGAAAAGATGAATAAGAAACTAAATGATCCTAAATGCAAAGAGAAAAAAGTAATTATCACTCCTCATGACTACAAGAAGGAAAACTGGATTTCCTTGAACAAGTTTAAGGCTCAGACATTGTTAACTCCCGAACAAGTCTTCTGGAAAATGGATTTAGATAAGCAGAAAGCGGAAAATATTGTTGAAACAAACCCTCCCCTTTGGAAAATGCCTAGAGCGACTGTGTATCCTCCTAATACACCAATGCATCTTGTTCCTAGAACAATTGCCACTAAAAGCAAGACCTTAATTAGCCAATATGTTATATTTCAACTATTTGTTGATTTTGAGAAAACTTGCAAGAAAAGGATCACACCCACTGGTATAACTGAAGGAGAAAGGGGTTTTGAGCAAATGAAAGAATGTTATTTAACTGAGGTCATGCCTTTCTTTAAAGTTCTAAAAGATCACTTTGAGAGTCTTAAAAAGGGAATAGAAACTGATATCAAGGGAATGGAAAAGGAATTTGATGCAATGATAGTTGAAGTTAGTGACTATGAGCGTGCACTAAAATATAATGAGATTGAGAGGAAGAACTTGCATACATTGAATGAGACTCTTATTACTGAATGTGTTGCTCAAGATATGTTTTTTACTGCTTCAAATTGCTCTATTAATGCTTCCAAATTTCATGAACTATCTGTTGCCCTGAAAGTCTCCCATGATCGTGTCATTGAGCTTGAAAAAACTAATTCTAAACTAAACGAGAAAATTGAACTGGATGATCACGACAATTTGGTTAAACATTTTTCTAAACTAGAAGTTGAGCATTTTAATTTACAACTAAAATATCAACATCTTAAAGAAAATGTCAAAACTTCAAATATCAAGACATCATCAGATGCTCCAGAGTTTGATGCAGTTTTTCAAATTAACAAACGTGATGAACAGATTCAAGCTCAGTGCAACACGATCAGAAAGTTGAAAGCCCAAATCTCTCAACTAAAGGGTCAAACGAACAATATGACAGGCTCCCAAATGCCTCCTCCTTTAGATTCTCAGAATTCTCAAACGTTTCATCTTCAAAACCTAGTAAATGCTTTACAAAAGGAAAACAAAAGTTTTCTAGAAGAAAATGAAAAGGTTAAACGTCATTTCAATGAGTTATTTGAATCAATTAAGGTCACTCGTAACAAAAATAACGAACAAATAGCTTCATTGCAAAAGGAAATTGAGAATCTGAAGAGTCAGGTAAAAGGGAAAATGCCAATGACCAATGGGGAGAATGGTGTATCAAAGGTTCACTCTTGTAATAAATATGCTTTGTCTGTGACATATGTCCCTCCTCATCTAAGGAACAACAAACTTGCTATTCAAACATACTTCTCATCTCTTAAGGATTGCTTAGAATGTCTGCGTGAGATTGTTGAAGAGGATAAGCTAGAGAAACCTCATGATAATGCAATTGGACATGCATGCTTATATGCCAAACGATCTCAAGAAATCTTAGAATGCTTGATCACAATATGCCCAAAGTCATTAGGTGAGAGAGTTAATCCTTTGATTCCATGCTCAATGCCTAATGCCAAGTATGATATGCATTCGATTCCCAATGTTTTGAATGTGAACCGTAGTGTGCCTTTAAGTAGTTCAGATTCCAGATCTGTCAATGCTAAGAAAGAGAACTCAAGTGTACCTTCTAGGAGTACAAATCTCAGTACCTCTAGTTTTAAGAAAGTGAAACTTAGTGCACCTGCATGTAGTTCAGATCCCAGCACATCTAAACAGGTGATGCAAAGAGTAGTTAAACCAACTAATGTTCCCATTCCCTCTACAGGAGTAATCAGTGACATTAAACGGAGCAGGTCAAAGTCTCAAGACAATACAAGGAATGATAGGACCTCTCAAGCTAAGAATGTGCACTGGAAGAGAGTAGAAGAACAATCTAGGAACTTTAAGCTTGAATTGAATAAAACGAATCGTGTTGATTCTAGTATTAGCCATATGCGTACTATAATTAATTCGAATTCCGATACTATTTGCAAACCTTGTACTGATGTCTGCTTGAATTCTGTTTCTAATCATGAATGTGGTGTTAATGTTCTGCATAATGATGTTAATTGTCCAGTTAATATTGTTAATGCTAAAATTCATGCTAAGAAGGCTAAAAGGCAAAAACGAAAGAAAGTTAGAAAACAGTGGAAACCCACAGGAAGAACATTCAGTAAAATAGGCTTTTGTTGGATACCTGTTGGTCATAAGACTAATCAGATAATGCCCACTAGAAAATGGATGCCTACTGGTAGAACTATTCCCTTAAGAAGTGATCACACTGTGAACAGGGCTAATACAGACACTAGTACTGTATCTATTCACAATGATTCCATTGCCTCACTTTCTGATATGCATGCTTCTATTTCTGATGTGGGTGTTCCAACCAGTGTAACTAACCAAATGGAACCCATTCTTGCATGGGGATCCCAATTATCCAGTTATCCATTCTTGTCTGTGTTCAACTGCAGATCGTTCAAATCGTTCTGTGGTACCTGGACTCAGGCTGTTCCAAGCATATGACTGGAGACCGGTCGCGGCTCATGAACTTCGTGAGAAAATTCATCGGGACTGTTAGATTCGGTAATGATCATTTCGGTGCTATTATGGGTTATGGAGATTACGTTGTTGGTAATAGTGTCATCTCTAGAGTTTACTATGTGGAAGGTTTGGGTCATAATCTGTTCTCTGTTGGTCAATTCTGTGATTCTGATCTAGAAGTAGCCTTCAGAAAACATACCTGCTTTGTTAGAGATCTTAATGGTAAGGAACTGTTAAAAGGAACTCGTGGCTCAAATCTTTACACCATCTCTATCGATGACATGATGAGGGCTTCTCCAATCTGCTTGTTATCAAAGGCTTCAAAAACAAAGTCATGGTTATGGCATCGTCGTCTCAATCACTTGAACTTCGGCACCATCAACGATCTTTCCAGAAAGGACTTAGTTGTAGGTTTACCTAGACTAAAGTATGAAAAGGATCATCTTTGTTCAGCATGCCAATTGGATAAAAGCAAAAAGTTTTCCCACAAACTCAAACCTACAATCTCAATCACAGAAGTTCTTCATACCCTTCATATGGATTTGTGTGGACCAATGAGAGTGCAGAACATCTTTGGTAAGAAATATGTGTTAGTTGTGGTTGATGATTACTCTAGATTCACCTGGGTCAAGTTCTTAAGGACAAAGGATGAAACTCCTGATATCATCATCAAGCTCATCAAACAGCTGCAGGTTCGACTCAACAAAACAGTCAGAATTATCCGAACAGACAATGGAACTGAGTTTGTTAACAAACAACTTAGTGAATTCTATGAAAGCATTGGAATCAGCCATCAAAGAAGTGTTCCTCGAACTCCTCAACAGAACGGTGTAGTTGAAAGACGAAATCGAACTCTTGTAGAAGCCGCTAGAACAATGCTGATTTACTCAAAGGTTCCAATGTTTCTCTGGGCTGAAGCTATTGCCACTACATGCTACACACAAAATCGTTCTCTGATTCACACTGTTCATGAAAAAACTCCATATGAACTTGTCCACAATAGAAAACCTAATCTCTCTTTCCTTCGTGTGTTTGGTGCATTGTGTTATCCAACTAATGAGGGACAAGACTTAGGCAAACTTAGAGCTAAAGCAGACATTGGAGTATTTGTAGGGTATGCTTCAAACAAAAAGGGATACCAAATCTACAACAAAAGAACCCGAAACATCATGGAAACAATTCACGTTACGTTTGATGAGCTGACCGGTCAAATGGCTCCTGGACACTCCAGCTCAGGACCCGGACTTCAAAACAGTCCCATTGGTTCATCCCTTGTTCCAAACTCTTCTCAAGAAACTCCATGTGTACCTCCATCTGAAGATGATCTAAAGAAATTGTTTGATCCTATGTTTGATGAACTGTATGATTCAATTACTAATGAGGTGTTAATCCCTACAACAGAGGATGCTCATATTCCTGTGAATGAAGTCAATCCCTCAGTCTTAATATCTTTAAGTCAAGAAGCACATGCTGCTGATCCTTCAGTCTCATCAACAAATCATCATTCTTCAAATGTACATCATGGAAATGTTTCTGGCATCAATGATGAAGTTAATCCCTTTGCTACTCCTGAAGATGCTCCATTTGAAAACATATTTGCTCCTGAATCATCATCAGAACCATCTTCTTCAGGAGACATCGACTCAGCTACCTCAGTCCCTCAACAACTGCCACATGAACACCTCAGAAAATGGACTCACGATCATCCATTAGACAACATGTTGGGATATGAAAGTGCTGAAGATATCAAAGTACTGAAGATATAAAAGTACTGTAAGCTGCAAAGTACTGGAAGAAGTCAAATAGTCAAAGTACTGCTAAAGACAAAGTCAAAGTACTGCAAGTTAAAGTCAAAGTACTGCTAGAACAGAAGATCTGTTATATTCGTTTATGGAAAGTATTGTATTCCATGTTTAGATTACTTGTCGTACAAGGTTATCAATTGTAAACCGACTAGGATATTCTTGAGCCTATAAAAGGACTCCTAGATTGGCTTTAGAGGTACGATTTCATAAAAAGAGTTTTAGAGTTTACGAATTAAGAGTTTAGAGAAAAGTTCGAATATCTTAGAGTTGTATTAGAATATCTGCATAATAAGCAGATTTAGAGTTTTATTAATAAAGTTTCTTTTTAGCTTTGTTAAGTAAATTCCGCGTACTTAATAAAGATTGCTCAGTGTTTCTTTGTTAATAACTTAGGATTTATCCGAGGTTATTAAACCTTAACAAGCTAGTTAAGTTAGTTTGATTAAAGTATATCGATCCAACAAGTGGTATCAGAGCTTGTGTGGAAACTCTGACTAGGAAGAAACCCTACAATTTTCAAGATGTCGACTGAAGCTGTTCCACCACCCTCAATCACCTCACTCAGAATTCCAGTCATTAAGAAGGGAGAATATGATCTCTGGTGCATGAAGATGAGGCAGTATATTGCCATTACAGACCATGCTTTGTGGAATGTAATTGTCAATGGGAATGAAGTTGTTCCAGAACCTGTTCAAGTTCCTGGACAACCTTTGGCACCAAAAGCAGTTTTACCACAAGCAACCCTAAGGAATCAAGAGAAGGCTCTTAACATTCTCTTATCTGCCATTCCAGATGGTCATCTTCTTAAATTTCACGATGCTAAAGATGCTAAGCAGCTCTGGGCTGCTCTCAAGACCAGATTTGGAGGGAATGAAGCCTCTAAGAAGATGCACAGAAACTTGCTGAAACAGCAGTTTGAAACATTCACAGTAGGAGAAAGAGAGAGTCTTGATGCTGCATATGATAGGTTTCAGAATCTCCTCAACATGTTGGAGTTATACAAGGCAGAAGTATCAGTTGAGGATGCTAATTTAAAGTTTCTAAGGAGTTTGCCATCTACATGGCATGTGATTGCTACTATGATCAGAGGACAACAAGGACTGGAGGTTATGGACTTTGATGATCTTTATCATCAATTGAAGGTGTATGAACATGAGATGAGTGGTCAACCAAATTCTAAATCTCACAGTATTGCTTTTCTATCATCTGAAAAGAAGAGCAGTACTTCCAAAAGTACTGCTTCTCCTCAAAGTACTGTTTCTCAAAGTACTGCTGTTTACAATCCCTCATCATATACTCAGCAGGCCCCACCATCAACCACTTTGAACTCAGATGAAGTTGTGTGCTCCTTCTTTGCACAACAAGCAAGCTTACCTGTCACTTATGAAGAGGATCTAGCACAGATTGAAGAAGATGCTCTTGAGGAAATTGATATCCGGTGGCAAGTTGCTTTGATCACTGCAAGAATCAAAAAGTACATGAAGAAGACAGGCAAAAATATTGATTTTAAACCAAAACAAGGAATAACTTTTGACAAATCTAAAATTGAATGCTTCAATTGTCAAAAGACTGGTCACTTTGCAAGGGAGTGCAGGTTTGCTAAGTATCAAGCAAACAGAACATCTGAGAAGCCTAAACTTGAGCTCAAGGAAATTCCAATAACTGAAACAAAGGCGTTGATTGCTCAAGAGAATTTATCAGAGGTTGACTGGAGTGAAGAGTTTGATGATGAACCGGTGACTTACTGTATGGTAGCAGTGGAAGATGCAGTTGAAGACACAGTGGAAGCATTGGACTGGAGCACTGCTTTTGATGAAGAATCTGAACATGCTGTTTTGGAATCTGATGATGGCTTTGGAGGATTTGATTGGAGCAAAGAAAGTGAAGATGATCCTGTTCTTCTTGCTATGGTGGCTACTTCACCAACTCAGTCTCCTATCTCTGAGGTATGCTCAAACTGTTATGAATTCTATCAAAAATTACTTAACAGTTATGTGATTGAAAGAGATAATTGTATTAGGGCTAGGTCTGAGGTAGCAGGTTATCAAATTACTTTAGAGTCTATAGAAGCCAAAATCGTAACACATGAAAATAATGAAATGGCTTGGGCTGAAAAATATGAACAACAGGATTATCAGTTGAAACTTAGTGAATGGAAACTAAACTGTAAAATTGCTGAAATTGAAAAATTAACTAAGGAAAGAGATGATTTGGTAGCTAAGTTTGATGCTTGGAAAGAGTCTGGCCTGTCCCATGTTCAGTATGTTGAAAAACAGAGAAGGGCTTACATTAGAACAGGCTTAGGATTTGGAATGGACTTTAGTACTGTAGAAGAAAATCAACCTAGTGATCAGGATGATGGTGATTTTGAGGATATAACTACTAGTGATGATGAGCTCATTAACTATTTAGATTCATCTAGTAATGAAGGCTCAGTAAGTGAACCACCTCCTAAGAAAGACAATGGTTATCATGCTGTTCCTCATCCCATTAGTCATCACCCCTCTAGGCCTGATGTTTCTCGTTATGGAGTAGATAGTCTAGAGTTCAGGAATAAGCTAATTGCTAAATCTAGAACTGAGAAACCCAAAGAAACTGTTGAAAACAATGTTCAAAATCCAGCAGTACCTTTAAATCAAAGTACTGCTCAACAAGCAGTACCTTCTGCAAAACCTTTTCAAAACAGTACTGCTAAACCTTTTTGGGATAATTTTGGTCAAAACAAATTTTATCAGTCCTCAAGAAGGCAAAACAATTTTGGGCATAGACATAGAAGAAATCACTTTGGTTATATGGGTCAAAAACTATGTTTTGTGTGTTATAGTCCTACTCACTTAATCAAAGATTGTGACAGACACTCAGAATATCTAAGCAAGTTTCCAAGGAATAAGTCTAACAATCAGAGACCTAGAGAGCACAAACCAGTGTGGACTAATTCAAATAGGGTTAATCACAGAAACTTCACACCAGACCATAGATACCCACATCAGAGAAGAACTTCAGTATCTCACAGTACTTTCCAAAGTACTGCTCAGAGACATGGTACTGAAAACCAAACTTGGGATAGAAATTCTAGGAGACCTCATTATCAACCTAGAAGTTATCACAGTTCATATAGGGGATCTAGATCACAAGAACCTCCTGTTAAAACTGAATGGGTTAAAAGGGAAAGAACTGCTGGGAGATATACAGTCCGTTCAACACAAAGTGAATCAGATGTTTTTGTGTTAAAAGAAAAGGCTAATAATCTGGTGAAAGAAATTTATGTTGAAAAACCAGAGAGTTTTGAAAATCCACATGCTAAAAATCAAAAGATAATTTTGGATCATCAGTTGAGAGATAGTGAGAATTACATACTCAAAGAATTTGAGTTTGTAACTTCTCAAGGGGAACACAAGTCAGTAATGGCTTGGGTTCCTAAAAGTTTCTAACTCGTTTCTTTGTGTGCAGGGCAACCCAGAAGAGGAGCTTAAAGATCATCTTATTGTGGATAGTGGTTGCTCTGGAAGTATGACAGGTGATAAAGAGATCCTGTCTGATTTTAGAAATATTAGTGGAGGAAAAGTTGCATTTGGGAATGATCCCAATGGAGGAAGGATTACAGGGAAAGGAACAATTAAAGCTGGGAGAATTGATTTTGAGAATGTCAGATATGTGAAGGAGCTAAAGTTCAACTTGTTGTCAGTCTCTCAGATTTGTGATAAACAGCATCCTGTGTTATTCACTGACACAGAATGTCTTATCCTTTCTTCTGACTTCAAACCTATTGATGATGACTTGGTAGTACTTAGAGTACCAAGGACAAATGATGTGTATAGTTTAGACATGAAGAGTCTACATTCTTATGGTAGAGCCACATGTTTGGTGGCTAAAGCAACAACTGAAGAGGCACTTCAATGGCATAGGAGATTGGGCCATGTGAATTTCAAGAACATCAACAAACTGGTCAAAGGCAATTTAGTTAGAGGTTTACCTTCAAAGACTTACAGGAATGATCAATCATGTTTGGCATGCAAGAAGGGTAAACAACACAAAGCTTCCTGCAAGAAGCTTGATGAAAGAAATATCAGAGAACCATTGGAGCTATTACACATGGATTTATTTGGACCTGTCTCTGTGGCAAGTTTAAATAAGAAGAAGTACTGCTTGGTTGTTACTGATGATTGTAGTAGATTCAGTTGGGTTTTCTTTTTGGGTTTTAAGGATGATACCTTTGATGCTATTCAAACTCTTATAATAGCACTAGAAAACCAATTAAGACTCAAGGTTAGAGGTATTAGATGTGACAATGGAACTGAATTCAAGAACAAGCCTATGGATGATTTTTGTGCAAATAAAGGCATAAAAAGGGAGTTTAGTATTGCTAGAACACCACAGCAAAATGGTGTTGCAGAGAGGAAAAATAGAACCTTGATTGAAGCTGCAAGGACCATGTTAGCTGATTCTCATCTCCCTATTCAATTTTGGGCAGAAGCTGTAAGTACTGCATGTTATGTACTCAACAGGGTTTCTGTCACAAAACCACAGATGAAGACACCCTATGAATTGCTGATGGGCAATAAACCCAACATTCGTTTTATGAAGCCTTTTGGATGCCCTCTTACTATTTTGAACACTATTGATAATTTGGGGAAGTTTGATGGCAAGTCTGAAGAAGGTTACTTATTGGGATATTGTACTAACAGTAAAGGCTTTAGAGTCTACAACAGAGTTACTAAGAAGATTCAAGATTGTCTTCATGTTGAGTTTTTAGAGGATCAAGACAATGAGAAAGGGAAGGGTCCTGATTGGATGTTTGATCTTGAGATTTTATCTCCTTCAATGAATTATGTACCTGTTAGAGAAGAAAATCAACCTTTACACATTGAAGAAGATATTCAGTATGTTGTTCATGATATTCATGTTAGACCTGATGCTGTTCCTGATAAAAATCCTATGAGTCCAAATCAAAGTACTGATGTTCCTAAGAAAAGTACTGTTTCTCCAAAACAAAGTACTGATGCACCACAATCCTCATTATCTGCTGAGGATCAATCTATTCAAGAGGAACTTAATCAGATGCTTCTTCAAGATGTATTAGCACATTCTTACACTGATGAACAAAGGAGAGCTTATGAAGAGGCAAAGAAGAAGAACAAGACTGTCGAGTACTCTTACAGTACTTTGGACAGTACTTTCAACCAAAGTACTGCTGCACCAGTTGTCAGTACTTTAGATGATTTGGATGATCCTACCATGCCTGAGCTAGAAGAAACTGATGATGAGCTTGAAGATGAAGGTATTTTCACAAATTCCAATGAAGGTGCTGATTATACTAACTTAGATGATACATATGAAGTTCCACAGTCTCCAATCTTACGAATTCATAAGAATCATCCAACTGATCAAATCATTGGTCCTTCTACTTCTGGAGTTATGACAAGACACAAAGCTAAGGGTTTCACAAAACCTCATAATGCTTTACTTAGCTTTGTGTATAAACAAAACAGGCTAAATCATAAGGATCATCAAACCTGCTTATTCACCTGTTTCATCTCTCAAGAGGAACCCAAGAACATTGCTCAAGCTTTGACTAAAGAAAGCTGGGTTGAAGCTATGCAGGAAGAACTTCTTCAATTTAAACTTCAAGAGGTTTGGGTTTTATGTGATCTTCCAGATGGGAAGAAAGTTATTGGAACCAGATGGGTTTTTAGAGTCAAAAGAGATGAAAGAGGCAATGTTATCAAGAACAAGGCAAGGTTAGTTGCTCAGGGTTATACACAGGAAGAAGGGGTAGATTATGATGAGGTATTTGCTCCTGTGGCAAGGATTGAAGCTATTAGAATCTTTCTTGCTTTTGCTTCTTATATGGGCTTTCAGGTATACCAGATGGATGTCAAGAGTGCCTTTCTGTATGGCACTATTACAGAAGAGGTGTATGTGAAACAACCTCCAGGTTTTGAAGATCCAAAGCATCCTAACAAAGTTTATAAGGTGGTGAAGGCTTTATATGGTCTTCATCAGGCACCTAGAGCTTGGTATGAGAGGCTCTCTACATTCTTATTACAACATGGATACAGAAGGGGAGCCATTGATAAGACTTTGTTTATCAAGAGAGACAAGAAAGATATCATGTTAGTACAGGTGTATGTTGATGATATTATCTTTGGGGCTACCAAACAGTCTATGGTTAAGGAGTTTGAGCAGCTGATGCAGAAGGAATTTCAAATGAGTTCAATGGGAGAGTTAACGTTCTTTTTAGGACTTCAGGTTAAGCAGTCCAAGGAAGGGATTTTTATTAGCCAAGACAAGTATGTTACAGACATACTTAAGAAATTTAATTTTGATGATATGAAGGCTGTTACTACACCGATTAAATCTATCAATTCATTAGGAAAAGATGAAGATGGTCAGCCTGTTGAAGTCAAGTTATACAGATCTATGATTGGCTCTCTTATGTATCTTACTGCATCAAGGCCTGATATCATGTTTGCAGTTTGTTTATGTGCCAGATATCAAGTTTCACCAAAGATCTCTCACCTGAATGCTGTCAAGAGAATATTCTGTTATTTGAAACAACAACCTACGTTGGGGTTGTGGTATCCTAAAGAGTCACCTTTTCACTTAGAAGCTTTTTCCGACAGTGACTATGCAGGAGATAACTATGATAGAAGATCCACAACTGGTGGATGCCAATATCTTGGAAGAAGGTTAGTTTCATGGCAATGCAAGAAGCAGACAATTGCAGCAACATCATCTACTGAAGCTGAATATGTAGCTGCTGCAAGTTGTTGTGGTCAAGTTTTATGGATGCAGAATCAACTATTGGATTATGGGTTCAACTTTAAGAATACTCCTATCAATATTGATAATGAGAGTACTATTTGTATTGTGAAGAATCCTGTGTATCATTCCAAGACAAAGCATATTCAGATTCGGCATCACTTTATCAGAGACTGTTATGAGCATAGGCTTATTAATGTGGTTAAAGTTCACACGGATGACAATGTAGCTGATCTACTCACCAAAGGTTTTGATGTGTCACGATTCAATCACTTGGTCGTGAGCATTGGAATGATTAACTACTAAGCTATGTTTAAGGGGAGGACTATAAGATGTTTGATATAGTCCTGTGTATTGCTTGAGGGGAGGATGTTAGTGTATACTTAGATTATTTGAAGATTTTTGGCAAAGTACTGTATTTCCTTAAAGTACTGCTTGGGAAAGTACTGCTTGGGAAAGTACTGCTTATGTGGAAAGTACTGTTTGTCGTATTAAAGTACTGTTCCAACGGTAATATTGATGGGTAATTGGTAATAACGGTAACTTTGTTATTTAGGCTGTGATTTTTCAAATCTCACCTATAAATAACTACTTTCCGATTTTCCCTCTCATATTATTACTACATATCTTTTCCATACATAACTTCCAATTACCATCTCTTTATTATTCGATCCAATCTTTCTATTGTGCTTACTCTTTCAAAGATGGTGAATCGTTTAACTGTTTCGAAGCACAATATGGTGGCTAATTTGGATAAGACTGAGGCAAATGTGGCGTTTTATGATATCATTGATTATCTTACTGGGTCGCCTATTAGTTATGCTCTTTTAGTGGAGCCAGATATAATTGAACCATGGATTCAAGAATTTTGGGCTAATGCTAGAGATAATATGGAGGAGGATGAATACTATATTAGATCCACTGTTGCTGGTCGCACTATCAAGATCACAGAAGCCTCTATTCGAGCTGATTTATTATTTGAAGATGAAGATGGGGCTATTAGATTTGACAAGCAATTGATTTGGGATACTTTTAGCAATCTGGGTTATGAAGGTTCTTTGACTGAACAGACTTTTAAGAAGGCCTTATTCTGTCCTCAATGGAAGTTTTTGATCCATGTCTTGCTCCACTGCATAAGTTCTAAAAGCACTTCTTGGGAGCAGTTTGGTTCAAATATTGCATCTGCAGTGGTTGGTTTATCTACGGACAGAGTATTTAATTTTTCACGACTTATTTTGGATGGAATGCTCTCTCATATATCATCTGGGGCTACTTGGTTAATGTATCCAAGGTTTATACAGGTTTTCTTGAACAAGCAATTGGCTGATGTTCCCAAACCTACTGCTTTACTACCTGTTATTGTGCAACAAGCCAAAATCTATACTTTCATGGCTAGGCGCAGTGATTTATTCAGAGGTGGAGATATTCCCTTAACTACTTCCATGATGGAAGTTGTTCAAGCTGTACGTGCTGAAGAGGATGAAGAAAGTGAAGGTACTGCTTCTGCACAGGGTACTGCTTCAAAAAGTGCTGCTTCACAAGGTACTGCATCTGCAAGTACTGCTTCTCGTGAAGGTACTGCATCTCTACAGGGTGATGTTTCTCCAAGTCCTGAGGTCCAAGCAGAGATTGAGAGAACACCTACTCCATCTCCTCCACCATTTGTTTCTGGTTCAGAGGAACATTCGCAAGTTCAAGGTGATGCTCATTCTATACCTCGTGAAGGTTTAACTATGGACAACTATGCTTTGACAAAAGCGCTTGTTAGGTTGAACAAGACTGTTGAGCGACAAGCTAAAACTATTAGGAAGTTAAAGCGAAATTACTTCTGGTTGCGAAATTTTGTTAAACCCTATATTCAAGGCTTCAATTTATGGGTTAAGGAGGAGAACAAACGTCGAAAAGCACTTCGTACGGAATTACAACGTAAGAAAGTTCCTAAGTCATCTTCTGTCCATTTGGGGAGGAAATTTAAAGAACAGAAATTGAAAGAAGATGATAAGAAGAAAGATGATAACAAGGAGAGTGGATCTCAAAGTACTGAAGAATTGGTTCATATTGAAAGTTCTGAAGAAAAGACTAAACCTCAAAGTACTGAAGAACTAATTATTGAAGATCAAGGTACTGAACATGAAAGTACTGCTTTTCATGAAACTTTCAGACAAGAAGTAATAACTCCAAGGGTTTTGAATTTTGAAGAAGAAGCTGGTCCTTCTACAGTTGTTATAGAGGAAGAGGAAGAACCTAGATTTAAACCCATTCATTCACCAAGTGATGATGAATTAGTTGCTACAATTCTTGATCTGTCACAACCAAGAGGAGGTGTTACTATTAGAGAAGCACAAGAAGAAGAACAACCAAAAACTGATCAACCTGCAATTGATCCAAAAGACAAGGGAAAAGGTATTTTGGTTGAAGTTAAGAAAAAGAAGCTTACTTTAGCAGAAATTAGAGCATTTGAAGTTGCAAGGAATGAAGCTGCAGCTAGAAAAGTTCAAGAAGAGATAAATGCTAAAGATAGAGAAGAACGAGAAGCTCAAGAAGCTTTGGATAGAAAAGCAGCTCAAAAAGTGCAAGATGAATTGGATGCTGAAACTGCTGAACCTTTACAGTCTCCAACACCTGTTAGATTCATGTCAAGAAGACCTAATTTGGCTAAAGAAAGGAATGCAATGATGGCATATCTCAAAAGCAGAGGATTTAAAGGATTACAGAAGCTAAATTATGTGGATATGAAGAGATTATATGATGCTGAGAGAGAAGCTTATAAGAAAGATGTTGCAGGCATTAAAGATTTTAGAGATGAAGCTTTTTGGACTGAAGCTGAAAGGAAGAAAAGCTTAAAGAGGAAAAGAAAAACTGAAGCTACAGATGTTCAGTTTTCAAAGAAAGAGAAGGTTGAATTAAGATCTGAGACTAGTGATGAATTGAAGAATTATCTCAGAGTGGTAGATTTTGATTATACAGATGAAGATAATGACATGAAGATGAACAGATCAAAGATCAGTGCTTTCAAAGTTGAGAAATCTAAGAATGGAGATTACATGGTTTTTCACAAAGAAGATAAAAGTTTCAGAGTTTTTAAAAGGCTATGGGATTTGCTGCATATCATAGACAGAGTAGATCTATTCTACTTGTATAATGTAGTAAAGACTTATTTTGAAGATAATCCATTAGAAGGGATTGGATTGGTTTTACAAGGGGATCTCATAACCATGTGGGAAACTGATGAAAAGAGTACTGATGATATTTGGAAGGATCAAGAAAACTGGGAGATAGTTTGCTGGAGATTCTTTGGAGAATCTGGAGTTCATGTCTTGGAGCTAGAAAATGGAACAATGATTCACATGTTTGCAGAAAGAAGATATCCTCTTACTGTTGAGCTCATGAGAAGAATGCTTGAGCATGGATTGGAAGTAGAAGAGGCTGATGAAATTGCTTGCATGGTTATCAATTTGCTTATAGACTGGACTACCATTGCTGAGAATGATCTTTAACTGGTATGAATTTTATTTGAATAAATACTTTTTGATATATCAGTACTTTTATTCAAAGTACTGCTAGTCAGACAGTACTTTCATCAAAGTACTGTTTGCTGAGTTAAACCAGTTAAATGAATTTTAGAAGAAACCTTTAGCTAAATAATAAATATTTTCTGAAATAAAGGTTGAATAAATGGTTTTTGTGATGATAACATCAATAGGTTATCAATCCACCATGGTTACAAAAGGATTGACTAATCCATGAGCAAACGGCTCTGGTAAAGATATATCAAATCCGTTTTTAGTTGACAACTTGCTAATAAGTTGGATGGTTATCAACTCACCATATCAGTAATGTGAAGAGTTGGCTAGCCCACAAGAAATGGCTTGTGGTAAAGGCAGTGGAAAAACCATTTTTGGTAATTAGTTCACCATTAGATAAAAGAACTAACTAGTCCAGAAGGGTACAGCTTTTGGTAAAGACAAAACAAATCTGTTGATAGCTGGTGGTTTGCTAAAAATCATATGGTTATCAATGTACCATGGTCTTACACACCAAAACATTTGGCTACTCCAAAGATAATGGCTTTGGTAAAGAGTTCTAAATCCATTGAATTTTCAATGATTCACTTAGATGTGATGAGAATAGTATGCAACTTAAATTGAATTATTGTACACATTGTCATATGTTGCTGTGTTGCTGAAAAGATGAAGATTGCTGGATGCTGCTGTGAAGAAAACAATTCTAAGAGATACTTTGACAAAAGCACAGATTCTACAAAGATATAATCTAAAGACTAAAGAACAATCCATTTTAAAGATGAAGCTGTTAAAGATATATTTACAAAGGAACTTGAAGTCAAGCAAGTAGAATTCAAGTTAGGGGAGGATTGTTGGGATATGAAAGTGCTGAAGATATCAAAGTACTGAAGATATAAAAGTACTGTAAGCTGCAAAGTACTGGAAGAAGTCAAATAGTCAAAGTACTGCTAAAGACAAAGTCAAAGTACTGCAAGTTAAAGTCAAAGTACTGCTAGAACAGAAGATCTGTTATATTCGTTTATGGAAAGTATTGTATTCCATGTTTAGATTACTTGTCGTACAAGGTTATCAATTGTAAACCGACTAGGATATTCTTGAGCCTATAAAAGGACTCCTAGATTGGCTTTAGAGGTACGATTTCATAAAAAGAGTTTTAGAGTTTACGAATTAAGAGTTTAGAGAAAAGTTTGAATATCTTAGAGTTGTATTAGAATATCTGCATAATAAGCAGATTTAGAGTTTTATTAATAAAGTTTCTTTTTAGCTTTGTTAAGTAAATTCCGCGTACTTAATAAAGATTGCTCAGTGTTTCTTTGTTAATAACTTAGGATTTATCCGAGGTTATTAAACCTTAACAAGCTAGTTAAGTTAGTTTGATTAAAGTATATCGATCCAACACAACATCATTGGAAATCCCTCTCGTCCTGTATCAACCCGAAAACAACTTGCAACCGATGCCTTATGGTGCTTCTTCAACTCCGTACTATCTAAGATCGAACCAAAAGATGTTAAAACCGCCATGAATGAAGATAGCTGGTTCAATGCCATGCAAGATGAAATTCATGAGTTTGATCGACTTGATGTATGGGAGTTAGTACCTACTCCAGACCGTGCTATGATCATTGCTCTTAAATGGATCTTCAAGGTGAAACTTGATGAGCATGGTGATGTGTTGAAGAACAAGGCTCGATTAGTTGCTAAAGGATACCGTCAAGAGGAGGGTATTGATTTTGAAGAATCTTTTGCTCCAGTTGCTCGAATCGAGGCAATCAGAATCTTTCTGGCTAATGCTGCTAGTAAGAACATGGTAGTCTATCAGATGGATGTGAAGACGGCATTTCTGAACGGAGATCTTAAAGAAGTTGTCTACGTCAGCCAACCTGAAGGATTTGTGAATCAAGAGCATCCTACTCACGTTTATCGTTTGAAGAAGGCTCTTTACGGTTTAAAGCAAGCTCCAAGGGCATGGTATGATACACTGTCAAAGTTTCTTCTATCAACCGGATTCAGCAAAGGAGCAGTTGATCCTACATTGTTCACCAGGAAGTCAGGAAAACATTTAATTCATGTTCAAATTTATGTTGATGATATTATTTTTGCCTCGACAGACCCAATGGAATGTGATCATTTTTCGAATGAAATGAGTTCAAAATTTCAAATGTCAATGATGGGACAAATGTCATTTTTCTTGGGATTACAAATTTCACAAAGTCCCGAAGGCATTTTCATAAATCAATCTAAATATGCAACAGAGATCTTAAAGAAATTTGGATTTGATTCATGTGACCCTGTTGACACCCCATGATTGACCGAACCAAACTAGATGAGGACCACTCAGGGATCATGATTGACCAAACGAAATATCGTAGTATGATTGGATCCCTGATGTACCTCACTGCTAGTAGACCAGACATCTTGTTCGCTGTTTGCATGTGTGCTAGATACCAGGCTAAGCCTACTAAAAAGCACCTTGAAGCAGTTAAACGGGTCTTTCGGTATCTCCAAGGAACCATCAATATGGGTCTTTGGTACCCGAAGGACACCGGTATGTCACTAACGGCCTATGCAGATGCTGATCATGCAGGTTGTCAAGATACACGTCGAAGTACGTCTGGAGGTGCTCAGTTTTTGGGTGATAAGCTTGTGAGCTGGTCTTCAAAGAAGCAAATGAGTACTTCTATTTCCTCTACAGAGGCTGAATACATAGCCATGTCATCCTGTTGTGCTCAAATCTTATGGATGAGATCTCAATTATCTGACTATGGCTTTGAATTCAACAAAATCCCTCTGTACTGTGATAATAAAAGTGCTATTTCTCTCTCATGCAACAACGTTCAACACTCAAGAGCAAAGCATATCGACATTCGACATCATTTCATCAGGGAACAAGTGGAAAAAGGTGTAGTGGAACTCTATTTTATGAGGTCTGAATACCAGTTAGCAGACATCTTCACCAAAGCTCTTCCAAGAGAACGCTTTGAGTTCATTCTTCCACGACTTGGCTTGAAAAGCCTTCAACCAGAAACACTCAAACTTCTTTAGGAGGAAGACGAGGAGTAAAAGGTTTCCTTCATCTATCTCTTGTATATATCTATTCGAAAATCAAATAGAAAATTATAAAACTTTCAAAATCCATAAAAATCTGAAAAATTCGAAAATTCTTCAAAAACTATTGTCATTTTGTCATGTTTCTCTCGATTCGATTATATCTACGGTCTTGTTGTTGTCATTCAAAGAATGACACGGGACTTTAGATATTGTTCGAATTTAAAAAAAAAAAAAAAAAAAAAAAATGGGAGAAAGAGAAAAAAAATGGTTTATTGTCATTTTCAGGCAATAACCCGGTTTTAAAAGAAAGAGCAGAGCCATGTTTTACCATGTTTTCAAATTCCATGCTCTGATTCTATAAACATTTATCTGCTGAAAACTAAATGCTTTGAAAAATAACTCGGTCTCTATTTTTGATAATCATCAGAACTTATTTGTCAAAATCTCTATCTCTCAATCAACAACCTATGTCATTGATTGAGGGGGAGAATGATTTCCATTAAATTAGAAAGTTATTTGGCATTAAATTGTTTTCAAAAGATGTACATGCATGTTTTATCAATGGAGTTTAAAGTCTTAAAATCCGATCCTTATCAGTTCAAACGCTTTCATAATCAAGTCACAATTCTTCTTAAAAGCTTTCAAAATCAATTTAAATCTATAAGAGATCACAAATCTCAAATGATTTGATAATTGTGATCGGGGGAGAATGTGTGATTTAAATTGGATTTAAACTGATAATTCGGTAAATGGTTTTATAAGGATGTACATGCTGTCCTTCCCACATGTGACAAACGATTTCAATTTTTCAATGCACATGTTGAGGGGGAGCATTTATCTTAAACCTATGATTTGAAACGTGATCATTTATCTCAATGTGCAGGTTCCCTCTAGTATGTGCAAAACTCTTTTCTAATCTCGAGGCACATATTGAGGGGGAGCAAACTTATGAAAACCTCATCCTTCCCGGAAATGCTTTATCTTCTTGATTTGATCAGGGAAGTGATGTTGATATCTTTTAGAAAATGGTAATCAAAGAAGTAAATTTTTCCTCTTGCCTCCGTGTGTAAAACGATTTCAAACATTTGATGCACATGTTGAGGGGGAGCACCTGTTCTAAAAATATCAAAAACAATTCAGGCACAAAATGTTTTGATAATATATCACAAGTATCTGGATTGATTTTCAAATGGTTTTCAATTGGTTCCAATGACAGATGAACAATACTAAATTGACCGACCAACTTTACTTTATGAACGGTGATATAAGGATGATAAGGTTAGGTATGTGTTCCCATGATCCGCCAGAACCGGAGGGATCTACCCAGGGACTATCGACTAGTTAGTGTAGAGTTCTTAGGTATGATGATAAAAGGAGAAAAATGAGGAATGGAAAGAGTGCAGACTGAGACTGAGCTAGTACTGGAATAAACCCAACAAGGTTCTAGTTATGAAGTCTCGGTAAGCACTGAAGGGGTTGAAGAATTAAAAAGAATTGAATGAGAAAAGGGTGAAAACAAATAGCCCTCCATTTATTCAACCTTAGGGCAGAAACCGGGTTCAATTCATATGCTACTGATGGTAACATCGGTATTGAAGACAAGACATCATGGACCCAGTGACACACTGCACTTCAACTTTCCAAACCACTCAAGTTCCTCTTAAAAGGACTTGTTTCATTCTCACGGGGAACCGACATTATCTATCGACTTTCTCTTAGAGATTGTTGATATTGAAGAAGGAGACCCTCTCCCTAGTCTCCGGCACAGGATCCAAATATGCACAAATTGAGTCTAGAGCCATGAGATCATCAATAAATCTCATTAGGACACTTTCAATGAAGAATCTCTGTTTCACACAATGTGGAAAGAGAGATTATATCTTGAGTCCTACGCATTATCCTTGTGGTATTGCCAGAACATCTGAGTGATGTGTATACATATTCACTATGAAGATGGAAAGCTGATAACGCTACACGCGTCGTTCGGGGTCAAGGAAACTTCCTTTTCTTCGAGCAAGTTTTATAACACCCTAGGCAGTGAACCTAATCGTTGTAGTGTAGTAATTAGGGTAAGCCACGGGTATTGATATCGTTCTCTAGGGGAATAGGAATGCTAGTGAGAAGTTACTACGCTAAGGTTGAGGTTGAGGAAGATTATTTTTTTATCTTTTTATGTTTTTTAGAAAATGAAAAGTTACGAATCTCGGGTATTGGATTTGGGGGGTTGGTATTGCTACCGATTACTCTACTATTATCTAATTATCTAAGCTAAGGTTGTGATATTCTATGTCTAATTTGACGTGTACTCGTATGATAGTTTAAAGATGTGTTTACTTAGGTTTTACTACTCCTTAATTATCTCCTATTGATGGTTGATTTGTCACGTCCTTATTCCTAGTTGCGTTGTGATTCTAAGGCTATAGGGCGTGCTTATTTCCCTAACTCTTTGAAACTACCAAAGGGTCTTGTTTACAAATCCTCTAGTGATTTATAGACGCCTACTCTACGGTTGTCCTTGAATACTTTATCCTACAATTACCTAGATAATTATATTCTAAAGTTCACAAAGAAATTTCAAGCATTAAGTACACAACGAATAATCTAGCGCACTCTAGATCATTAGTCAACTAAGATAAGTATCAACCAATCAATATTCAATAATTAAGTTTCATATTCCCTAAGCAAACACACAAATAAATTAGCCGGACATGGAGAACATGCAAGCATACACACAAATAATCAAAGACATAATTAAATTAATGAAGTAAATACTTATCTTGATGTATAATAGGGTTTAGAACCCTAAAATACTGCACAAGAAAGCCTTGGTTCGGTTTTAGGTTTTTACTCCAAAAGACTACACATAAAAACTGAAAAATTCGGATTCTATATATAAGATTACATCTGCGACGGCGTCACCTTATGTTTTTGTGACGCCGTCGTGTCGCCGTCATTAGGGTTTCGTCTTGGCCACGTAAACCTTTCGACGGCGTCACCTTATGACTGTGACGCCGTCCCCTTCAGCTCTGACGCCGTCTTGGCTGCATCTAGGCCGTCTGAGTAGCGACGGCCTATTCCTTTAGAACCTGACGTCGTCCCTTGAAAACATGCAATTTTTCCTCTGAGCCGTCGCAAAATTCCTTCCCGACGGCGTCGCAGATATGCAGTGACGCCGTCGCCTTATGTTTCAGCAGCTTTGAGTGTCTCGATTCTGACTTTGGCCATTTTCTTCATATATTCGCGCCTTTTCGTCCAAATAAGCATCATTCCAGCATTTTGCCTTCAAGAGACCTAAAAAGTGAAAAGGAACGATATTAAGCAATAACGGATACAAAAGTGATCGAATAAGGGCTTAAATGACCCCTCAAAAAGGTACCTTTTAAAACCTTATCAAATATCCCTACACTTGGTATTTGCTTGTCCTCAAGCAAATGTGCTTTTAGCCAATTAATTTATAAGTTAGGGGTCATGAAGCATCCATTCAAAACGGTCCACAACACATATAAGCCCCGCAAAAGTCATAACAAGCACGGAAATTACATACTAGCACCTCACATGGGGTGTTTGGATACTCACATCTCTCTCGGGTGTATATATGAAATATAACAAATCGGAAATGGAAGATAAACACTCATTAACCGGTCCTAGTACATAGATTACCATAGGCTTGAGAATAGATCAAACCTCCGTCGCTTTGGCGTAAGCACCTAGGAAAGACTATCAAAGAGGTCTTTTAAAGGGTTGTAACGTTAGGCTTACGGTAGGGAAATGAAGGGTTTGGTGGGATAGGCTATTTAGTGGTGGATAGTCAAAAATCTCTATGTTGCAAGTATATGAAGAATGGCGTTGCTAAGCCAAGACTCGACACTCTAAAACTCTAGGCAACGAAAATAAACAAACATAATTTAAAAGATAGATGTAGGATGGTAGCCCGTATTTTTTTTTTTTTTTTTTTTTTTTTTTTTTCATATATTTTTTTTCGGATTTTTTTTTTTTTTTTTTTTTTTTTTTTTTCATACACTTTTACTCTACCATCCTCTACGGTATATCAAAATGATAGGGATTTATAGACACATCCCTACACTTGAGTTTTTATTACTCTAACACTAATTTGACCCGAATTGAAAAGATCAAAACACTTGGAGTACATTATTATGCAAACAAAGGGAATTTGAGTTTAACGTTCTCTTTCCTATGTTTCATAAACTTTAACTTTTCCCATGAATCCCAATCATCCCAAAACTGTATACAAAGGATATGACTCGACTTAGCAACTCATGCAAGCATCCAGATAATTGAACTAAAAGTTTTGGGTGATAACATAAATTTGCACTAAAAGTGAGTGCAATGAAGGTAGGCTAAGGCGATTTGGGTGTATATTTGGGGGTGGGGTGTAAACAATGCTCTTCATTGATATTCCGGAAAAACCGAAACATCACGAGAACCGCGAAAAGGATAGGCTCTGAGGGGTTAACTAGGGGTATCGTGTACTAAAGATGAGTACAACGCAAAGGGTGTGGGGGAATTACTCAACCGATTATGGAAGAAGTAATTATATTACAGGTATTAAACAAGGGTTATCCTAATGCCTCTTATCATTTAGTTATTCCTAACTACATAAGTGTAGTCTCACTAGCGATCTCGGAATGCATCACAAAACAAGTTCTAGAATCTAATATACTACCGGTTCACACTCTAAGCATTAAAGATAAATGCTTTAATTCCTACTAATCTAAGGGCGATCCTCACATTTTGGGTGGAATTTAGGTGGTAAGGGTTTTTGTGCTAGTCATGCAACTTCCTATCCATGAGACGCTTTTGTTAAGACTAATGGCCCACTCCTATACGTCATGAAAAAAATTTTAAATTTGGCTAAAATTACCCTAACCTACATTTTCTCATGGTTTATTACACAAATACACTTGGACAAAGCAAACAGTCAAGGATAAGCATAGTTTCAAAGTTCCCGTTTTATTTTCCCTCCCTACACTTAAAACTGAACATTGTCCCCAATGTTCCCCGAAAGTATCAAAGTTATGATAATAGAAGGTAATTAAAAACGAAAGAAACTAATACTCCCCTGATTAGCTCGGTAGGATCCGTAAAAAGTGGTGGTTAAGTCTTTTCCAAGAAGAGTTTTTGCGTGAAAGGCTCCTTCCAAACTTGTGTAACTTCTTCTTGACAAACTAAACCTGCACACTAGAAGAAAACAAACGAAACCTTCGCGTAAAATCGGCGGTAATAATATACATAAGACTCGATTTAAACTAGGATATAATGCTTGTGGAATGGATGTTTACAGAATTTGTTTTGAAAATTAAGATCTGGAAAATTCCAAAATTTTACAAGTAGCTCAGAAAACGAGAAAAAAAGTAAGCTGAAGTTTTTATTCCTTCCTGACGCCGTCAGGTTGCAATCCTGACGCCGTCAGGTTATCCTGACAAAAACTGGTCTGCGATTTTCTGGAAAAAATTCTGGAAAATTTACATCTTTAGAATCTGGAAAAACTTCTGCAAAAACATCCATTATGACTCGATACAAGCATTTGACTCGAACAAACAAACATATATATCTTTTAGTTAATTGTTATTCTCATGTTCACGTTTCTTATGAAAACGTGTGTAATCCTCCCTACACTTATCCTTTATGTAAAATACCTTTATATGTAATTAAGACGAGGTTAAAAACAAAATAAAGCATTTTTACAAATTCAAACATGAGGACAAACAATTAATAAAAGATATATGACACTAACAAGCAAACAATTAAGCATGGGTTGCCTCCCACGAAGCGCTTTTCTTTATTTAAGAGTCTTGTAGCTAGACTCGTAGTCCTACCCCTACGTTTTCTTAATCTTAAGGGCCCATTCGATCTCTTTAACTCTTCTCTCATCACGAATATATTCAGGCCCCAGTTCAACACAAGCAGTGTAGTAGACTTTGTTTTTCCAATCAACCTCGAATGCCGGAATGTTATCTACATCTAAATCATCCATGCCCTCATAATTCTTATTTTTATGGGGCATTATATATTTAACACTCTCGGCTTCATTTGAGAACTCAATTATCCCTGCCTCTTTATCATAAACCATCTTAGACTCTTCTATAAATGGTTTCCCAAGGATTACATCTCCTAAAAACCCATCAATGATGCCCTTAACGTTTTCCAAAATCATGAAATCACACCTATATGTGAAGTTACCTATGAACACATGTAATCCCTTAATCCTCCCCACATAGTTACTTGCTTTCCTAGGGCGAAAGGGGTCCCTCATAGGCTCTAGCTTTTTGCTCATGATCCAATTATAATAGAGCCTAGACATTACATTCATGGGTGCCTTATAGTCAATGTAGGTGTGATCCCTATATAAGTATCCAATCATACACGGTACCTTGATGTTTTTAGGGTTTCCCCTCCTTATGCGGGGCTCGAAGGGTGGTCTTGGAAAATTAACCACGTTATGGTGATAGGCGATTTATTTTCCTTTAGGGTATGAGTCAAAGTACCCCCTAAGTTCTTCCTCCTCCTTGTCACCCTCCATAATTTCTAATACCTTATAATCTCCTTCCTCTAGATCATCATCCGAATCACTTGTGGTCAAATCACTATCTAAAGGGCGATCAGATTCTTTAAGGACTTCTTTGAGTGTATTTTCAATTATCATATTTAATTTCCTAAGCTCTCCGATTTCGCTCATGATACGGGCTCGAAGTTGGTTAGCAGAGGCTGGGTCAAGCAGTGGGTATTTGTTTTGTGGTGAAGTATAGTTTGGTGGTTGGTTATCACCTTCCATGGTGAAAAGTGATGGGGTTACGAACAAAGGTCACGAAGAAGGGGGATAGACTAAGAGAAAGCTAAAAATGAGAAAAAAGTTTACTTGATAGGAATCAAGCAAAGAAACCTAAACGAGGTGGACTACTAACTAGCTATTCTATTCCCCGGCAGCGGCGCCAAAAACTTGATAACGCTACACGCGTCGTTCGGGGTCAAGGAAACTTCCTTTTCTTCGAGCAAGTTTTATAACACCCTAGGCAGTGAACCTAATCGTTGTAGTGTAGTAATTAGGGTAAGCCACGGGTATTGATATCGTTCTCTAGGGGAATAGGAATGCTAGTGAGAAGTTACTACGCTAAGGTTGAGGTTGAGGAAGATTATTTTTTTATCTTTTTATGTTTTTTAGAAAATGAAAAGGTACGAATCTCGGGTATTGGATTTGGGGGGTTGGTATTGCTACCGATTACTCTACTATTATCTAATTATCTAAGCTAAGGTTGTGATAGTCTATGTCTAATTTGACGTGTACTCGTATGATAGTTTAAAGATGTGTTTACTTAGGTTTTACTACTCCTTAATTATCTCCTATTGATGGTTGATTTGTCACGTCCTTATTCCTAGTTGTGTTGTGATTCTAAGGCTATAGGGCGTGCTTATTTCCCTAACTCTTTGAAACTACCAAAGGGTCTTGTTTACAAATCCTCTAGTGATTTATAGACGCCTACTCTACGGTTGTCCTTGAATACTTTATCCTACAATTACCTAGATAATTATATTCTAAAGTTCACAAAGAAATTTCAAGCATTAAGTACACAACGAATAATCTAGCGCACTCTAGATCATTAGTCAACTAAGATAAGTATCAACCAATCAATATTCAATAATTAAGTTTCATATTCCCTAAGCAAACACACATATAAATTAGCCGGACATGGAGAACATGCAAGCATACACACAAATAATCAAAGACATAATTAAATTAATGAAGTAAATACTTATCTTGATGTATAATAGGGTTTAGAACCCTAAAATACTGCACAAGAAAGCCTTGGTTCGGTTTTAGGTTTTTACTCCAAAAGACTACACATAAAAACTGAAAAATTCGGATTCTATATATAAGATTACATCTGCGACGGCGTCACCTTATGTTTTTGTGACGCCGTCGTGTCGCCGTCATTAGGGTTTCGTCTTGGCCACGTAAACCTTTCGACGGCGTCACCTTATGACTGTGACGCCGTCCCCTTCAGCTCTGACGCCGTCTTGGCTGCATCTAGGCCGTCTGAGTAGCGACGGCCTATTCCTTTAGAACCTGACGTCGTCCCTTGAAAACATGCAATTTTTCCTCTGAGCCGTCGCAAAATTCCTTCCCGACGGCGTCGCAGATATGCAGTGACGCCGTCGCCTTATGTTTCAGCAGCTTTGAGTGTCTCGATTCTGACTTTGGCCATTTTCTTCATATATTCGCGCCTTTTCGTCCAAATAAGCATCATTCCAGCATTTTGCCTTCAAGAGACCTAAAAAGTGAAAAGGAACGATATTAAGCAATAACGGATACAAAAGTGATCGAATAAGGGCTTAAATGACCCCTCAAAAAGGTACCTTTTAAAACCTTATCAAAAGCCTTCTGGAGCCAACATCAAACAAGCTCCTGGTAGGTGGCATGTGAGATCTATTATATAGATCAACCATGTGACAACTGAACAGAAACAATGGGGCGATTCAATCTCTTGAATCAATCCTGGTTCAGGTTATGGATTGACGGATACCTTTGAAAAACCGGTCTTTGTGCTTAACAACTCTTTTCTTTAGCACATCGACCGTGTACTCATTTTTCAAACCAAAAGGTGTTTTTATGATTGATAATTGATTTTCAATAAAACCTTCGTTGTATTGCAAAAACAATTTCTATTGAGCAATACACGATTGTTTTTCAAATCTCTTTTCATCAATCAGTGGACTTAAAATTCGCTGGTTCACTCACTCCGTGTTGTCTTCTTTGAGATGTTCCGGTTTGAGAACAGCTAGAGCAGCTGCGAAACCCTGTCAAGGAAATTCTTCGGAATTATACCTGATCACAGGCAGTACATGTACTGATCAACGGGGAACCGTGGGCCGTGTACCTCAATTCAACGAAAGTGATCAAAGACACTTTCGTGCTATTTATTGCTAACTGTTGTATGCAGGTACACTCGACGTTTGCAGCTGATCAGAATGAAGCGGTCAATCCATAGCCGCATGCTCACTTAACACATTCATCTCAAAAGAAATCATGATTAGTGCAACAATGACTCTGATATTTTCACTCCATGCTTCTGCTACGCTGCTGCCAATATCATGATTCTACAAATGCTTCCGCTACTCTGATGAGAAGATATCATGATCCAGAATGTGAGCATGTCGGTCCTAAAGTCACAACATCACATAATACCAACACCACAAAGGATGTGTCAGAGATTTTTGATAGCTGATGATCTCAAAAGATGGCTCAAAATTATTATCACGTGGATGAGTAAAAGACCTCCACTTGGAGTAACCAAACATGGAATGTGATGAATCAATGACTACGAGCTTAGAAGCAAAGGACTACATCAAGAATACAAGAACAATTTTTAATGCAATATCTATTTGTATTCAATGTAATTTTGGTACATGATTGAGGTGACCTCCCTTAGGGGGAGATTGTTAGGAATTAGAAATTCCAGGTATTAAAGAGTCGGTCACCTCAAGTATATGTAATCGTTAGAAAGCTCGTAGTCGTAGTTCTTTTATGTTAAGTAGTGTTTAGTTAAGTAACACCGTGGAGGACGGACGAGTCTTTACCCACTGTATGCCTGATCCACAGCCCGAAGTGTGGCGATTTATGTAAGACTATATATACTCTCTACCTTCCAAGGTAGAGAGTTGGAGCTCATAATAATATCTTTCACTTTCTCTCACTAAGTTCCCTAAACCTTTAACTTTCTCTCTCTAGAATTCCATTTATACGCCACTTTGTGTTATGGTTTGACGTGTATGTGAAAACTAATATCCAACAGAAAGTTTCATTATACAATACGTATGCAGGACTGTGTACACAACATGGTAAAGTTTTAAATAGATTGGTTGATATTTGAAAGGGTTCAATAAGATCATGAAAGTATTAATTAAAAGCCAACATTTTTAAAATTATAGAGAATTGAATTTCATTTATTAGAAATTTAGTTACAGTAGAGATCTAGTTAGATGACCTAGGAAATAGTATGTGATGCGCGCAGAACAGTCAAGCTAAATCACTCAAGCCTGCCACTTGTGAATGGCAGACCGTAATCAGCTTAAAACTGCTCAAGCACGAATGCAATGAAGATCTGGGGAGTATAGTGTTTCCCCGAGTCGTTATGTCCCAGCGAGCTATGCAATGGATTATCAAACGTATAGTGATCGAGAGATTTGAACGAAAAAGGGATTTGAATAGGATTATAATTACAGAAAAAGCCAACAAATTACAACGGCTTAAATGCAAATTAAAGGAAATTAAAAAGATAAAATCTATTAAATAAACGCTGTCACTATATTTAAAATGATGTTTTTGTTTTTATGTTTTTATAAAACTGAAATTAAAAACTACGCGACGTACAAATAAAAAGGTGAAACTTATACAATATAAATCCTAAAAATATGAAAAATACATTTTTACAATCCTAATGATAAAAGAAAATTTATAGAAAAAGAAAATTATTTTTATAACTAATTATCTAATTATTATTAATTAAAAACTATTTTTAACTATTTAATAATAGCCTAAAATACAAGAAATTAGGAAATAAAGCTAGAAAAATAAAATTAAGACTTAGAAAAATCTAAAATATCAAAATAGAATTTTCAAAACTATTTTTGTAATTTTCTGATTATTTTTCTATTTTTTTATGAATTTTAAACTATTAAAAACTACTTAAATTACTAAAAATTACAAAATAAACTATGAAAAATCTGGAAAATTACTTTTTTTACTTTTTATATTTATCTAAACCTAAGAAAAATGAAAACTTTTTTTTTTGAACCTTTTCTGAATTTTTTGTATTAAAAGCTAATTAAAAATGCTTAAAAACTACTTTAAATTAAGAAAAATAGCAAATCAACTCAGAAAAATCTGAAAATTTCAGGAAAAGTCTAAAATATTATTAGGAAGCTAGGAAAATTGGAAAAACAAGAGCTTGTATACAAGAAAATGGGACTGCTATACCAAGTGCTTTAGAATAAGCACTTTAATAAGCCAAATGAACAAAACAAGCCACCCACTGATTACAGAAGTTATAAACTACTAAAAATGACCAAATGCAACAATAAACAACTGACTTAAACCACTAGAATGCAAGTTGCAACAGATTTGATGTTTTGAGTTTCAAATTCAACAACAGTTTGGGTACCAACTTTGGACACAAGCACAGGCTTTAAAATAAGCTCAAAATGAAAAACACCAATTGGAACTTAAAGAAGACCTGGGTGAGACCTAGCAAACCAAAACTCAGACCTTGGGAAGCTCTTATGAGCCCTGTGCAAGTGGCTGCACAAACTGAGAAAACTCAGTTTAAAATGAGCCCTGTGGAGCAGGGCACTTGACACCCAAAAGAGAAGCAGTTTTGGAGCTTATAAAAAATTTATAAAATTCTACAAAAATGCCAATAAGAATGGAGACCAGTTGAAGTTTATAAAGCCACAAAATTCACTTGATGTAGCTCAAAATTAAACTCATGAAAATTCCTCCTATGTGAGCTCAAATCCACATTTTTAGATTTTGACTTTTTAAGGCAGTAGAGAACTTTGACCAAAATGAAAGTTGAGATCAATTTTTAGACTGTTATGGATGTAATATGATGTAATGATACTAATGCAAGCTATGTTTAACAATTCTAAACACAAAACAAGGTTTTGCAAATCCAAATTCCAACAGTTGAGACAGTTAAGACAGATTTTAATGATTTTTGACTTTGGGGGTATGCAGGCACAATATTTTAACTCAAATGAGCTCAAATATGCTTAATAAACATGAACCAATAGAACTTAACTACTACATATGCCTCTGAGACAGATAGTTCAGCAGAACCAAACACCCTTTTAACTTACTGTTTTGCAATTTAAGTGAGATAACAACTGATCTAGCTAATGACTCTGATCAATCCAAGTTAAATTAGCCTAAGTGCAACTAATTAAACAGGTTTTAGCTTATTATAACTACAAGGAAAGAACATGCATATGAAACTTTAAAATAACTTACAAGTGGTCCAAAGCCACTATGGCTTGAATTCAAGTAACCAGAGAACCACTATCCTAAATATCAACCCAATAAACCTGAATCAACCCATTTCCATGGCTGCATCACCCCAATTCCAATTCCATGACCATTTTAGCACCCAGTTGACTTTTGTTGACCAGAATACAAAATGGCTTGAAACTTGATTTTAAGCCTTCAAAAAGTTATGAAAAGCTTATATAAGCTTATTGAAACTGATAAACAAGCTGTATGAAGCTTGTTTTTAAGAAATGGAAACTTGAATTTTTAACAGTAAGCACATAAACATGAAACTGGATCAAACTTGGATTTAATGATTAAAACTTGAATAAACTGAAAATGTAACTTGAGTTTAATATTTAGGAACATAATATTACAACTTTGGAATAAAACTAAGACAGTAATAATAAAAACGACATAAGAAAAATTTAAAACTAAAAATCTACTCCCTTCTTGCTTCCCTTCCTTCTTTTTTTATACTCCAATCTTCTTATCTCTCTCCTCTGAATGATTCCCATCAAAATCCTTGGCCATTGGATGTCTGAAATCTATATTGGCCATTGGATCAAGTTTTGGCGCCAATTTGATTATTTGACAGTTGGGGCTTGAGTGAGGGGGAAGAGATACATTTAATGCTCCTTGGAAGTTAGTTGAGGAGGGGGGAACATGTTTGAGTGGGTGAGAGGAGGGGGGAATGGGTGGTAACTTGTTTGCAGACAGTGGTTGAGAAGATGAGAAAAAAGGCGCCAATGGTGGTTTGACTATCTTGGGTTGACCGGGGTTTAATAATAAGGGGGGGGGGGTCCAAAATTCATTATGACAGGGGTCCAAGGTCTAGGCAGGGTCCAAAATGGTTTGACAAGGGTTTAAATGACAAGGACCATTAGTGTAAATCCTGAAATTCAAGGGACCTAAACTGCCAATTCATCAAAGTAGTTTCAAGGGACCAAAAGTGACACTCTCAAAAAGTATAAGGACCAAACTTGCTATTTTGCAATTTTCCAGGGGCCATTTTTGCCAAATTTCAAAGTTGAAGGACCAAACTTGTAATTTTCTCAAACTTTTGACATTTTTCACCAAAGGACTAATTATGACAAGTTATGATTTTAAAAGGACCTTTGGTGATTTTTCTTTTGAAATTAGGACTCAGGGACTATTTTTGACAATTTTAGAAACTTGGGGGACTGAAATTGCCAATTATGCAAACTTTGCTCATTTTTCATCTGATTTTAAACATTTTGCATCTGAAACATATAAAATGCCATTTTGGAATATTTTCAGTGTTTTGATGCATTTCTGAGCATTTTTAGACGTTTTGCAGTTCAGATTTGACCAAAAATGATGAGTATTTACACACTCATCAATCCCCCACACTAAACTATTGCTAGTCCCTAGCAATCTTTTGAGAAAACATAATGGATTTGAAACTCTTTACCAAAAGCCATTACTTCTGGAGTAGCCAAATGTTTCAGTTCAAGTAAGAACCATGGTACACCGATAACCATGTGATTTTGAGCAAACCACCAGCTTTCAACGGATTTGATTTTGTCTTTACCAGAAGCCGTTTGCTCTGGACTAGCCAACTCTTAGATAAATTATCAATATTATCTTTGGTGAGCTGATTACCAATTATGGTTTTTCCACTGCCTTTACCACAAGCCATAATCTTGCGGGCTAGCCAACTCTTCACTTTTTAGGATATGGTGAGCTGAATACCATACAATTTTGGGCAAATTGCAAGCCGTAAACGGATTTGATATATCTTTACCAAGAGCCGTTTGCTCCTGGATTAGCCAATCCTTTTGTTTATTAGACAAGGCGGACTGATAACCAAATGAGAAAGTGTAGAACACTTACTACAAAAAAAATTTGGCCAAAAACGGGGGAATTGGTATAATTATATGATAAAATTCGTGAGAATTCCCCCCCACACTTAGAAATGAATATTGCCCTCAATATTGAAAGTACCGGCGGTTATGCCGAAACAGAGAACGTGAAAGGGAAATACTACGGCCATTATTTAGAAAGATGATTTTTTTTTTTTTTTTTTTTTTTAACATGTGGGCAACCCCCCCCACACTAGGGTGGTAGAAATATAGAAAGAAGTCAGAAATATGGGTGAAAACCCATATTGCATGCTATTGTTTTTGATTACCGAGTCGCTAGCTTGACTCGACCCCGAATTCATTTGTTCATGGGGAAAGTAACGTGGAAAACCAATCTCGATCGGACTTTCGTTCACAATGTTAATAAACATATGAACATCAGAAAGTTCCACACCGACGAGATATAACCGCGGTATTGTTAATAGTAGAAACTATAAAGGATGATACCGGGGTCAAAGATGGTGTCCTCATTCCCGAAAGAGAAAAGGGAAAGAGCAACCACACCATCTGTGAAGAATGGAATAAAGACGTACATGAGAATGCAAGTCCATTCCTCAGCAGAGAGAAGCAAATCACCAGTTTTGACATCTTTAAGCTTAAACTTGAAGCTTAGATGGTGATTGTCAAGAAGATGTCCGGGAGGGAGGGTGGGAAACGGTTCTTCAATCAACAGATTTTCCAGAAAAAGGATGTCTCCCTCCGGATCAAAGTAAGTGTTATCAATTCCTGTTGGAATTGACTCATCACTAAGAAATGCATCGACTTCATTCCAAAAGTTGTCATCTTCCTCATCAGGAGTGAGAGAAGGGATGGAAGAGTCGGGGATAAGACTAGAAGATGATGGATCATTTTTGAGCAATTCATCAATGGGAAGAATGTCTCCCATTGGATCACAATCATCATCCAATTCAGATGAAACAGAAGAGAGTTTGGTTTCATCCACAGAGTTAACAATCTCGATGCGACAAACTGATTCCGGAGGTGGGACAAGTGGTGTGCTCTTAGAGCTAGCAGTTTCCACCACTTCCGATGAAGTCTCCGATTCTAGATCATCATCATCAAGAACACTCTTGACTTCCCTGGTACAAATTTCAAACCATTTGTTTGAACCAGGGTTGATTTTCAAAGCTTTAAGCTCAGCACGTTTTTGAAAACTCCTCTTAACCGTGAAATTTGAGAGTGTTGCATTGAATCTTTCAGATCTTTGATCAATTGTGGCAACACTCTGTTTGTACAGAGGTTTGGAGTTCTGGTTGATATTCAATGTGAGCTCTTCGTTGTCAACCCGTATGGTCAACTCTTCAGCAAACACATCAATCAGAGCACGACTCGTTCTCAAGAAAGCTCTCCCTTAGATGAGGGGAACTCTAGGATCTGCATCGAAGTCTACTACAACAAAGTCAGTAGGAAAGTGAAACTTTCCCACTTTCATCACGACATCCTCGGCTATCCCAAGTGGACGAGTTACGGTACGGTCCGCTAGCTCGAGTGTCATACGAGTGGATGAAAGTTTAGGAAGGGACAGTTTCTTCCATACTGAGAGTGGCATGAGGTTAATGCTAGCGCCAAGATCGGCCAAGGCGGAGCATTGAAACATCCCCAAGAAATCACACGGGATTAAAAACCGGCCAGGGTCTTCAAGCTTTTCGGGAAGCTTATTAAGAATGGCTGCTGAGCATTGCTCATTTAGAGGGGTTTTCGCCATCTCAGACAACTTATCTTTGTTGGTGAGTAAGCCTTTAAGCGTGGATGCAAATTTAGGCATTAGAACGAGAGCATCAACGAAGCTTATATCAAAGTGAAGCTCATTGAAGATTTGGAAAAAATTTTCCATTTGCTCTTTGTTTTTGTCTTTGAGCTTCTCATCATTCATTCTTGATGGGTAAGGAAGCTGACTAGACTTTTGAGCCGGGATGGAAGTGTTTTCTGGCTCAGAATTTTTCTTCGAAACTTCGGGTTCCGGACTTAAAGGTTGGACTACCGAAGGTGGGACGTGTGCGGTACTTCGTGGGCTTGAATAATGCACCTTGTCCGTTGTCTCCTTGGTAACTTGACTCAATGCCACAGGAGGAGGGGGCATAGAAGTCGAAGGTCCATTGTGCGTCTTACCACTACGAGTGGTGACGGCTTTCAACTCGGCATTGGGATTAGGAATAGTATTGCCTGGGAGTCCTCCAGAAGATGATGAAGCTTTGTTCATATTCATGTTCATGAAACTGCTCATCATATTCTTTAACTCATTTGTCTGCCGAGACATTGTGGTATCAATTTCCTTTTTAAGCTCAACTCTCATGTTATTGATCTGAGTTTGCATTGAACGCATGTTTGACTCAGTAATTTTCATGAAGTCATTTGGCATGGGAGCTTGAGGAGGTTGTTGATAACTTTGATGATTAGGAGCTTGATATGGTTGAGGTTGGTTGAAATTGTTCCGGTTTTGATTGAAATTTTGAGAGTTATTGAAATTTTGTCCTTGATTCGGAACAAAGCGATTTTGATTGCCATGGTTTTGCACAGGAGGAAAACCAGGTGGTGTCATACCGCTAGGTGCACGGTAGTGAGGATCAGCCTGTGGTCGGTATTGATTGTGGTTTACCGAAGCTACGGGAGCTTGGTAAAAGGAAGCATCGGTTGCTTGACAATCATAATACGCATGTGGACCACTACAAGTTTCACACACCTTGTTTACGGCTTTGACTGGTTCAGGCTTATGAATTTCGCTTTTGATTTCCTTAACATCCTTAATCATACAACGGATGGCATCCGTTAGAGCAGCTATCGGAGCTGCTAACTCAGAAGAGTTACTGGATGAAGAAGCAGGAGGGTTAGGAGTATTGACTTTGTTGCGAGAAATAGGAACTTTTGATTTTTGCTCGCAAATCTCAATCACATCTTTAGGTCTACGATTCAAGATATTGCCGCCTGCGGCTGCATTCAAGGAATCTTGATCGTTACCGTTCAACCCATTGTAAAAGATATTTACTTGTTGAAGCTCCGTGAATTCATGATGGGGCATTTCCTGAGGAGATCTTTGAATCTCTCCCATGCCTCTCCAAAGTTTTCATCGAAATTTTGACGAAATCCAGAAATTTCATTTTTAAGATTAGTCGTCTTTGATGGAGGGAAGAAGTAATTCACAAACTTTTGAACAAGATCCTCCCAAGTTTCGATAGATCGAGGGGGTTCTTTTTCCAGCCAAATCTGGGCTGTCCCCTCAAGAGAGAATGGAAAAAGCATCAACTTGATGACTTTTTGTGGCACATCCTTGAAATTGATAGTTGAAGTCAACTTGTTAAACCAACGGATGTGTGCATACCGGTCTTCACGATCAAACCCGTGGAATTGATTTGTAGACACAAGTTGGATTAAATGTGTCTTCAATTCAAAGTGATCAGAATTGATTACTGGTAGAATGATGGCATCTCCATAACCCTCGGTGGGTGCCTGGAGCATTTCCGCCATAGTACGTTCGTCTGCCATATTGTTGTTTGAAATAGTACGAATCTCGGGTTCGACTATTTGGGCAGCACGTCTACGAGAACGTCTTCTTGGAATTTCTGCTAGATCACGCAAAGGACTCAATGATCTAGAAGAACGAGTGCGCATGCACTAGAGTTAACTCTAAGGGAACTCAGAGTTAAGGAGAGAAATGGGAATTATGAAAATCTTTCAGATGAGAATGAGAATTATGAAGATGTTTTATAAAAATGGGGTGAGGAGAATCTTTTGGGTTTTCTGGTTCTGAAACGTAGATATCACAACAAAATCAATTAACACAAAATCGAGGCAAAACAACAGTGAACTTAACCAATAATCACAATATGAATGGCTTCTTTGAAAAAGGTACACCAATCACAAGGACACAAAGGCAAGTTTTAAATCTTTAGTTCGGGAACTTATTATGGTCGCACCCCCAGTTAGGTAGTGCACTGCCTTGGTTTGCGGTGGTAAGATTTTATGTTGTTATTTATTAAAGAAAACGACAAATCTTTTTGTATTTTTTTTTTATATTTGATACATATATAGAAACAAAAGAAAAATATTTTTGTGTTTTATACGTTTTTAGCTGTTTTTGGGTTTTTGGATTTTATAAGAAAATATGGATATATATATATATATATATATAGATAGAGATGGATGATATGAACAAATGAGTGAGTATTCAAACAACTAATCTGCTAAACGATAGATAATCAGCACAGCTCCCCGGCAGCGGCGCCAAAAATTTAATGCGCGCAGAACAGTCAAGCTAAATCACTCAAGCCTGCCACTTGTGAATGGCAGACCGTAATTAGCTTAAAACTGCTCAAGCACGAATGCAATGAAGATTTGGGGAGTATAGTGTTTCCCCGGGTCGTTATGTCCCAGCGAGCTATGCAATGGATTATCAAACGTATAGTGATCGAGAGATTTGAACGAAAAAGGGATTTGAATAGGATTATAATTACAGAAAAAGCCAACAAATTACAACGGCTTAAATGCAAATTAAAGGAAATTAAAAAGATAAAATCTATTAAATAAACGCTATCACTATATTTAAAATGATGTTTTTGTTTTTATGTTTTTATAAAACTGAAATTAAAAACTACGCGACGTACAAATAAAAAGGTGAAACTTATACAATATAAATCCTAAAAATATGAAAAATACATTTTTACAATCCTAATGATAAAAGAAAATTTATAGAAAAAGAAAATTATTTTTATAACTAATTATCTAATTATTATTAATTAAAAACTATTTTTAACTATTTAATAATAGCCTAAAATACAAGAAATTAGGAAATAAAGCTAGAAAAATAAAATTAAGACTTAGAAAAATCTAAAATATCAAAATAGAATTTTCAAAACTATTTTTGTAATTTTCTGATTATTTTTCTATTTTTTATGAATTTTAAACTATTAAAAACTACTTAAATTACTAAAAATTACAAAATAAACTATGAAAAATCTGGAAAATTACTTTTTTTACTTTTTATATTTATCTAAACCTAAGAAAAATGAAAACTTATTTTTTGAACCTTTTCTGAATTTTTTGTATTAAAAGCTAATTAAAAATGCTTAAAAACTACTTTAAATTAAGAAAAATAGCAAATCAACTCAGAAAAATCTGAAAATTTCAGAAAAAGTCTAAAATATTATTAGGAAGCTAGGAAAATTGGAAAAACAAGAGCTTGTATACAAGAAAATGGGACTGCTATACCAAGTGCTTTAGAATAAGCACTTTAATAAGCCAAATGAACAAAACAAGCCACCCACTGATTACAGAAGTTATAAACTACTAAAAATGACCAAATGCAACAATAAACAACTGACTTAAACCACTAGAATGCAAGTTGCAACAGATTTGATGTTTTGAGTTTCAAATTCAACAATAGTTTGGGTACCAACTTTGGACACAAGCACAGGCTTTAAAATAAGCTCAAAATGAAAAACACCAATTGGAACTTAAAGAAGACCTGGGTGAGACCTAGCAAACCAAAACTCAGACCTTGGGAAGCTCTTATGAGCCCTGTGCAAGTGGCTGCACAAACTGAGAAAACTCAGTTTAAAATGGGCCCTGCGGAGCAGGGCACTTGACACCCAAAAGAGAAGCAGTTTTGGAGCTTATAAAAAATTTATAAAATTCTACAAAAATGCCAATAAGAATGGAGACCAGTTGAAGTTTATAAAGCCACAAATTTCACTTGATGTAGCTCAAAATTAAACTCATGAAAATTCCTCCTATGTGAGCTCAAATCCACATTTTTAGATTTTGACTTTTTAAGGCAGTAGAGAACTTTGACCAAAATGAAAGTTGAGATCAATTTTTAGACTGTTATGGATGTAATATGATGTAATGATACTAATGCAAGCTATGTTTAACAATTCTAAACACAAAACAAGGTTTTGCAAATCCAAATTCCAACAGTTGAGACAATTAAGACAGATTTTAATGATTTTTGACTTTGGGGGTATGCAGGCACAATATTTTGACTCAAATGAGCTCAAATATGCTTAATAAACATGAACCAATAGAACTTAACTACTACATATGCCTCTGAGACAGATAGTTCAGCAGAACCAAACACCCTTTTAACTTACTGTTTTGCAATTTAAGTGAGATAACAAATGATCTAGCTAATGACTCTGATCAATCCAAGTTAAATTAGCCTAAGTGCAACTAATTAAACAGGTTTTAGCTTATTATAACTACAAGGAAAGAACATGCATATGAAACTTTAAAATAACTTACAAGTGGTCCAAAGCCACTATGGCTTGAATTCAAGTAACCAGAGAACCACTATCCTAAATATCAACCCAATAAACCTGAATCAACCCATTTCCATGGCTGCATCACCCCAATTCCAATTCCATGACCATTTTAGCACCCAGTTGACTTTTGTTGACCAGAATACAAAATGGCTTGAAACTTGATTTTAAGCCTTCAAAAAGTTATGAAAAGCTTATATAAGCTTATTGAAACTGATAAACAAGCTGTATGAAGCTTGTTTTTAAGAAATGGAAACTTGAATTTTTAACAGTAAGCACATAAACATGAAACTGGATCAAACTTGGATTTAATGATTAAAACTTGAATAAACTGAAAATGTAACTTGAGTTTAATATTTAGGAACAAAATATTACAACTTTGGAATAAAACTAAGACAGTAATAATAAAAACGACATAAGAGAAATTTAAAACTAAAAATCTACTCCTTTCTTGCTTCCCTTCCTTCTTTTTTTATACTCCAATCTTCTTATCTCTCTCCTCTGAATGATTCCCATCAAAATCCTTGGCCATTGGATGTCTGAAATCTATATTGGCCATTGGATCAAGTTTTGGCGCCAATTTGATTATTTGACAGTTGGGGCTTGAGTGAGGGGGAAGAGATACATTTAATGCTCCTTGGAAGTTAGTTGAGGAGGGGGGAACATGTTTGAGTGGGTGAGAGGAGGGGGGAATGGGTGGTAACTTGTTTGCAGACAGTGGTTGAGAAGATGAGAAAAAAGGCGCCAATGGTGGTTTGACTATCTTGGGTTGACCGGGGTTTAATAATAAGGGGGGGGGTCCAAAATTCATTATGACAGGGGTCCAAGGTCTAGGCAGGGTCCAAAATGGTTTGACAAGGGTTTAAATGACAAGGACCATTAGTGTAAATCCTGAAATTCAAGGGACCTAAACTGCCAATTCATCAAAGTAGTTTCAAGGGACCAAAAGTGACACTCTCAAAAAGTATAAGGACCAAACTTGCTATTTTGCAATTTTCCAGGGGCCATTTTTGCCAAATTTCAAAGTTGAAGGACCAAACTTGTAATTTTCTCAAACTTTTGACAATTTTCACCAAAGGACTAATTATGACAAGTTATGATTTTAAAAGTACCTTTGGTGATTTTTCTTTTGAAATTAGGACTCAGGGACTATTTTTGACAATTTTAGAAACTTGGGGGACTGAAACTGCCAATTATGCAAACTTTGCTCATTTTTCATCTGATTTTAAACATTTTGCATCTGAAACATATAAAATGCCATTTTGGAATATTTTCAGTGTTTTGATGCATTTCTGAGCATTTTTAGACGTTTTGCAGTTCAGATTTGACAAAAAATGATGAGTATTTACACACTCATCAGTATGCATACATCATCTTTTGGATCATTGATTCTTGAAAATATGACATACTTATACATTATATATAGCATATTATTTAAACCATATGTAGACAATCGTTAATACAGAACATTTCCCATTAAACACAGTAGATCCATCTTTAACGTACCTGAAATAAAGATAAACACAAAAGACACACCGGTTCATTGTGAAACACCGGTTCCATGTTGGGTATGTGGAATAAATCATCAAACATAAAAAAATGTAATCTTATGAAAACTACAATAACAAACAATCCGCAAAACTGTTTTAATCCAACATATTATTCATGTCCTAAGTGCTTATTTTAAAAAAGGCTTGTTGGTGTGCAGGGTGTTGAAACTCAGCCTGAGTTTGCTACGACCAACCTGACAATAAAATATAGAAAGGAAACAATGTTAAAGTGTGTAAAAATCTTAAATAATTAAAGACCAAAGGGTGTGCGGAACATGTGCTCACCGTCTTGTCTTCTTCCTGACAATTTTCTTCTTCTTGACAATTGGGGTGCTGGCTTATTGATGAGTGTCTAAATACTCATCATTTTTGTACCATTTAAACTGCAAAAACATCTGAAAACACTCAGAAATGCATTAAAATGATGAAAATATCACAAATAAGTGTTTTATGTGTTTTAAATGCAAAAATACCAAAAACAGGTGAAAAACGTGTCAAGTTTGCATAATTGGCAGTTTTAGTCCCCCAAGTTTCAAAAGTTGTCAAATCTAGTCCCTGGAATCCAAAAATATGGAGTTTTATCATTCAAGGTCCCTGAAATATTCTAAATTGTCAAAAATGGTCCTTGAATGAATCTTTGGACAAATGGCAGAAAAGGTCCATCAACTTTGAAAAATGTCAAAAATAGTCCTCGGATATTTAAAAATGGAAAATTATCAAATGTGGTCCTTGTACTATTCATATTTGGCAGGATTGGTCCTTGTGTTAACTTTGGGAAAATTACAATTTCAGTCCCTATACTTTCAGAAATTACAACTTTGGTCCTTGTGATAATTCAAAACCAAATGGACCCTCTTTTGTATTATTACCCCAGCCAAAATAAAAGAACCCCTGTCATAAACCTGTGAACCCCCCTAATTTGACCCCTTCCGTTATTAATAAAATCCGGTCAACAAAAGTCAAAAACCATGGTTACTGTTCATCGTCCTCACAATCCCCGCCAAAACCAGACACCTCCTCAAACCACCCTGGTTTCCACCTTTCCACTTGCTTCTTCCACCTTTCCAGCTGTATAACAACTCCCTTCCACCTCCACAAACACCAAAATCCATTAATTTCAAAAACCTGCTCAAAGAATTTTTTGGCGCCAAAACTCCACATGGACGAATATGATGAGTTAGAATGATCCAATGGTTCAGGTGAAGTGGGAAAGTCTCAGGGATGTCGACAAAGCTCAAAAAGATCATTATAAAGGGGAAAGGAAGCAATGTAGAAGACTATCTAGTGTAATTTTATTGTGTTTAGCTCGTTTTAAATAATTTGTGATTTCCAGTTTATCTAAAAGCTTTCAAGTGATTTGTTAAGTTATTTCAGTGCATTGTAAACCTTTTTAAGTAATCAATTTCAGTTTTTATTCACCAATTCAGTATATGCAATTTTCATGTCCAAATTCTCAAAATATTCGAATAATTTTATTAGTTGTTGCTAAGAACTCTTAAAGCTCTCATAAGCTTCTAAATAGCTTCTCAAAGCTGTTAGGAACTTTAAAATCCAGTTTAAACTTAAAACTCAAAAATACAAAAAAATATGATTAATAGGTAAAAAAAATCAAAAATCAAGAAAAAAGAAATAAGATAGCTGTAGCAGTGTTGAATATTGAATAAAAGTTGGTTTAGAACCTCATGGGAGGTAATAGGATGGTCCTTGGTATCTAGTTCATGGTTTCTCAGCTTGGATATCATTTTGTAAGAATTTTTCTATTTTTGTGATTTTACTGTGCAATTGCTTATTCTTTGCTTATTTTTAGTTCTTTTAGCTTATTAAGTATATCTTAGTTGAATTAAAGATTAATATTGTAGACTTGATTAATTAGTTCTCATCTTTATTAAAAAATTTATATTAACTGTTATAATAGCATAAGATAGAAGCTAGTGGAATTATAGTTTAAGCTAGTACTTCTGTGTTCATTTAAGCTTAATAACTCATAACAAAGTGATAAAAAGCAGTTTCAATAACCTTGGTACTCATTTGCCTTAAAAAACCAAAAATCAGTTATATTAAGGGTTGTTTGGATTTGCTGAGTTTGTTAACTCAGAGGATGCTTTTGTTGATATTTCTAGTTTGTACATGTTACCTTAGGTCTAAATAGGTTAGTTAAACCATAAAATATAGTGCTTGTTCAGTAAAAAGTCAAAGTTATCTTAATCTCACCCATAATAGTTAACTGTTAGGATTTTGGATTACAAATCTCATCACAGTAGTTGATAAGTTGATATTATAGCTTAATTTCATCTTATTATAGCTTATTACATCATATTCAATCCATAGAATCAATCCTAAGTTCATATAAGTCAACATAGTTCATTTTATTAAAAAGTCAAAATATCACTTAGACAGTTTTTGAATAAAATGGATAATTTTATATAGGATTCAATATTAAGTTTCATACTTTGTGCTTTTGGGATATTAAAATTTAGCTGTTCATCTTCACTAGAAAAATTTAAGTTTACTTCTACTTAGCTTATACACTGCTTATTTCTTTGTCTCTTTTAAGTACTTTTTTAGAAAACTCCCCTGTGCACAGTTGAGCTAGTCTATTTCACAAGCTCATCAAGAGCTTATTAGTGAGACTCAGCTTGTGAATTTTATCTTTTTGGAAAGCTTAGCTGGTATACTTAATAGTTCCAATGTTTGTTTTCATTTCCTAGCTTATTGAAGTGCTTAAATATAAGCTTGATAGTGCCTAGTAACCACAAAAGTACCCTGTGCAACCAGTTAAGCTTGTTCTTATTTGAAGCTTATTTTGTGCTTATTTATAAGTTATTTGCTTTTTCAGTTATAATTCTAGCTTATTATTAGTTGCCTAGCTTATTTCCAGTTTACCTTAGCTTATTTACTAGCTTATTGGCCATTTTGGCTTAACCTTGTGCTTATTCTAATTCTTGCACCACTGTTAAGAAATAATAAGCTCAATCTGAGCTTATTAGTGGTTTTCATAAAAAGTTTTAGTTTTATAAATTGCTTATCTCATTGTACTTAATTAGTTTGTAAAAGAAAATTCCAAAAATAAAATATTTTGCAAAAAGGGAGTTGCTGGGATTCGAACCCTGGCCACCCAGCTCACCACACACACACGTTACCAGTTGCCCTTGGGTCTTTGACTGGTCATTCTTTGCACAATTTAATTCTTAACCCTTGTTTTATATTTTAGCTTATACGAACCAATTAGCTTATTTACAGCTTATTTAAATAAGTTGTTACACCTTTTGTAATTTTCTTAGCTTTGTATTGTTATAAAGTATTTTATAAAAAAGTTTCAGAATTTTCTAAATAGTTTTAGTATTTTTAATCATTTAATTAGTTTAAAATAGTATTTAATTCATAATAAAAAATATAAAAGTCAAAAAAATATAAATCTTTTTTCTAAAATTTTCTTTTGTCATATAGTAAGTAAGAAAATTGTTTTCACACTCGTAGGACTTTTATTTTACAAATTTTACGTTTTTACTTGCGCACTCGCGTAATTTTTACATATAACGCGCGTTTTCATTCTAGGTCACGTTTTTAGGTAATTTAGGTTTACACTTCAATTAAAATAGTTTATTTAAGATATTTTGTTTTAGAAATCAAGAAAATCCAACTTTAAAAATAGTGATAGCGTTTATTTAATAGAAATTAGCTTTTTAAATTTTCTTTAATTTGCATTTAAGCACTTTGATAACGCTACACGCGTCGTTCGGGGTCAAGGAAACTTCCTTTTCTTCGAGCAAGTTTTATAACACCCTAGGCAGTGAACCTAATCGTTGTAGTGTAGTAATTAGGGTAAGCCACGGGTATTGATATCGTTCTCTAAGGGAATAGGAATGCTAGTAGGGAGTTACTACGCTAAGGTTAAGGTTGAGGAAGATTATTTTTTATCTTTTTATATTTTATGAAAATGGAAAGGTACGAATCTCGGGTATTGGATTTGGGGGTTTGGTATTTCTACCGATTACTCTACTATTATCTAATTATCTAAACTAAGGTTGTGGGAGTCTATGTCTAATTAATGTGTGCTCGTATGATAGTTTAAAGATGTGTTTACTTAGTTTGTATTACTCCTTAATTATCTCCTATTGATGGTTGAGTGTCACGTCTTATTCCTAGTTGCGTTGTGTGTCTAAAGTTGTAGGGTATGCGTTTCTCCCTAACTCTTTGAAGTTACCAAAGGGTCTTGTCTACAAACCCACTAGGGATTATAAACTCCTACTCTAAGGCGCTCTTTGGATGGTTTAGCCTACAATTACTCAGGTAATTATATTCTAAGGTTCACAAAGATGAATCAAGCATTAAGTACACAACGAATGACCTATCGCATTACTAGATCATTAGTCAACTAAGATAAGAAACAACCAATCAATATTCAATAATTAAGTTTCATACTTCCTAAGCAAACACACAAATAAATTAGCCGGACATGGAGAACATGCAAGCATACACACAAATAATCAAAGACATAATTGAATTAATGAAGTAAAGACTTATCTTGATGTAAGATAGGGTTTAAAACCCTAAAATACTGTACAAGACACCTTATGTTCGGTTTTAGGTTTTTACTCCAAAGACTCTCCACACAAAGACTGAAAAATTCGGATTCTATATATAAGATTACAATTGCGACGGCGTCACCTTATGTTTAGTGACGCCGTCGTGTCGCCGCCATTAGGGTTTCGTCTTGGCTACATTAACCTTGCGACGGCGTCACCTTATGTCCGTGACGCCGTCCTCTTCAGCTTCTGACGTCGTCTGGATTGCATCTAGGCCGTCTGAGTAGCGACAGCCTACTCTTCCACAACTAGACGTCGTCACTTGAAAATACGAGTTTTGGGTTCTGGATCGTCACAATAATTTTGGGACGGCGTCGCCAATAGCACCTGACGCCGTCGCCTTATACTTTCAGCAACTGTGAGTGTCTCGATTTTGACTTTGGCCATTTTCTTCATATATTCGCGCCTTTTCGTCCAAATAAGTGCCATTCCAGCATTTTGCCTTTACGAGACCTAAAAAGTGAAAAGGAACGATATTAAGCAATAACGGATACAAAAGTGATCAAATAAGGACTTAAACGACCCCTCAAAATGGTACCTTTTAAAACCTTATCAAATATCCCTACACTTGTTATTTGCTTGTCCTCAAGCAAATGTGCTTTTAGCCAATTAATTTATAAGTTAGGGGTCATGAAGCATTAATTCAAAACGGTCCACAACACATATAAGCCCCGCAAAAGTCATAACAAGCACGGAAATTACATACTAGCACCTCACATGGGGTGTTTGGATACTCACATCTCTCTCGGGTGTATATATGAAATATAACAAATAGGAAATGGAAGATAAACACTCATTAACCGGTCCTAGTACATAGATTACCATAGGCTTGAGAATAGATCAAACCTCCATCGCTTTGGCGTAAGCACCTAGGAAAGACTATCAAAGAGGTCTTTTAAAGGGTTGTAATGTTAGGCTTACGGTAGGGAAACAAGGGTTTGGTGGGATAGGCTTTTTAGTGGTGGCAAGTCAAAAATCTCTATGTTAAATGCATACGAAGAATGGCGTTGCTAAGCCAAGACTCGACACTCTAAAACTCTAGGTAACGGAAATAAACAAACATAAATTTAACTGATAGATGTAGGATGGTAGCCCGTATGTTTTTTTTGTTTTGTTTTTTTTTGTTTTTTTTTTTTTTTTTTTTTTTTTTTTTTTTACTCTGTATTTTTTTTCTTTTCTCTTTTTTTTTTTTTTTTTTTTTTTTTTTTTTTTTTTTTCACATACACTTTTACTCTACCATCCTCTATGATAACATCAAAATACTAGGGATTTATAGGCATATCCCTACACTTGAGTTTTTATTACTCTAACACTAATTTGACCCGAATTGAAAAGATCAAAACACTTGGGGTACATTATTACGCAAACAAAGGGAATTTGAATTTAACGTTCCCTTCCCGTCATTTCATAAACTTTAACATTTCCATGAATCCCAATCGTCCCAAAACTGTATACAAAGGATATGACTCGACTTAGCAACTTATGCAAGCAACTAGATAATTGAACTAAGGGTTTAGAGTGATAACAAACATTTGCACTAAAAGTGAGTGCATAAGGGGTAGGCTAAGGCGATTTGGGTGTATATTTAGGGGTGGGGTGTAAACAATGCTCTTCATTGATATTCCGAAAAAAACCGAAACATCACGAGAACCGCGAAAAGGATAGGCTCTGAGGGGTTAACTAGGGGTATCGTGTACTAAAGATGAGTACAACGCAAAGGGTGTGGGGGAATTACTCAATCGATGTGGAAGAAGTAATTATATTACAGGTATCAAACAAGGGTTATCCTAATGCCTCTTATCATTTAGTTATTCCTAACTACACAAGTGTAGCCTCACTTGCGATCTCGGAATGCATCACAAAACAAGTTCTAGAATCTAATATACTACCGGTTCACACTCTAAGCATTAAAGATGAATGCTTTAATTCCTACTAATCTAAGGGCGATCCTCACATTTTGGTGGAATTTGGGTGGTAAAGGGTTTTGTGCTAGTCATATAACTTCCTATCCGTGAGACGCTTTTGTTAAGACTAATGGCCCACTCTTATATGTCATAAAAAATTTTAAATTTGGTGCCAAAATTACCCTAACCGACATTTTCTCATGGTTTAATACACAATCACATTTGGACAAAGCAAATAATCAAGGATAAGCATAGTTTCAAAGTTCCCGTTTTATTTTCCCTCCCTACACTTAAACTGAACATTGTCCCCAATGTTCCCCGAAAGTATCAAAGTTATGATAAAAGAAGGTAATTAAAAACGAAAGAAACTAATACTCCCCTGATTAGCTCGGTAGGATCCGTGTAAAGTGGTGGTTAAATTCTTTTCAAGAAGAATTAATGCGTGAAAAGCTCCTCCAACCTTATGTAACTTCTTCTTGAAAAACTAAACCTGCACACTTGAAGAAAACAAACGAAACCTTTGCGTAAAATCGGCGGTAATAATATATATATAAGACTCGATTTAAACTAGGATATAATGCTTGTGGAATGGATGTTTACAGAATTTCTAAGAAAATTAAGACCTGGAAAATTCCAAAAATTTATAAGTAGCTCAGAAAATGAGAAAAAGTAATCTGATGTTTTTACTCCTTCCTGACGCCGTCAGGTTGCAATCCTGACGCCGTCAGGTTATCCTGACAAAAACTGGTCTGCGATTTTCTGGAAAAAATTCTGGAAAATTTTACATCTTTAGAATCTGGAAAAATTTCTGCAAAACATCCATTATGACTCGATACAAGCATTTGACTCGAACAAACAAACATAAATATCTTTTAGTTAATTGTTATTCTCATGTTTACGTTTCTTTTGAAAACGTGTGTAATCCTCCCTACACTTATCCCTTATGTAAAATACCTTTATATGCAATTAAGACGAGGTCAAAAACAAAATAAAGCATTTTTACAAATTTAAACATGAGGATAAACAATTAATAAAAGATATATGACACTAACAAGCAAACAATTAAGCATGGGTTGCCTCTCACGAAGAGCTTTTCTTTATTTAAGAGTCTTGTAGCTAGACTCATAGTCGGGCTCCTACGTTTTCTCATTACCGCCCTCTTGACCCTTTGTTTTCCCTTCATCGAAAGGGTGTAGACGCTGTATGCTCACCGTGGATTCCTTGCCAACGCTGTCAATTATGGCGACGGTTTTATCTTTTAAATTGGTCTCCTTAACTGTGAAAGGCCCAAACCATCTTGGTTTGTTTCTTCCTCGTAATGCCCTTATCCGAGATCTATACAAGAGCACTTTTTCTCCCTTTAGAAATTCCTTAGGGTCCTTTTGTACCTTAGGTATTGAGGTGGGATTGCTTCCTAACTTTTTATCTGGTTTCCACAATGTCGCATACAATCCTTGAACCATAAAGTCTCTGTAGAAAACTAGAAGGGGGATTGAATAGTTTACCGATTAAAAACTTTGTTTTGAAACTTATCGAAAGATCAATTGATATTGATCTTGAGTATATTAATGAAATATGCAAGCTATATGTAATAAGTAAATAAGGAAAGAAATGATCAAACCACAACAAGTTGTTTATAGTGGTTCGGCCTACAAGGACTCTTTTTCCTTGCCCTACTCCACTCCTCGAGTCTCACACTCGAGAGTTTAACTTCACTAGTCAACAAGCTCCTTTCACCGGCGGAGAAAACCTTTACACTTCGCTTACACTATTTCCGACACTATGCTAGATGTCGAGTTCTTTCCAAGGGTACAACTACTCCCACACACAATGTATTTTGAGGACTAAAATACTAACCACTCACACTCACAAGATTATGATGGTTTGATACAACAATGAAGTATGGATCAATACTAGATCATACAACACTAAACAAACAAGACTTCCAACTTCTCGTTGAAGCTTGAATATGACTTGATCTTCTTTGCTCCAAAAGAGATCACTAATATGATATGAAACTGAGTTAGAAAGGTTAGAGAGAAGATATGTATGAGAGTATGTTAGAAAGGGATGAGAAACTACTTGGCTTGGCATTGCTATTTATAGCCAAATTGGACAGGAGCGTCCACGGACCGCGGACCCCTTAAAAGGGTTCCGCCCGTGTACCAATTTGGTACCGCCAGTCTGACAGTCAAGATATCAAATCTTGCCTAAAGTCAACTCTATCTAAGTGAGATTGTGCAAGATATGAAGAGTACAAATCTTCACAAAATATCTAATGGAATCTTCCAATGATTTCCATGATGTAATACATGATGTCAAATGTTGTATTACTATTTATAGAAATATGCAAATGCTTAAGTAGTGTTTGGTTTTAAGAACCTAACACATTCTACAAACTACTATCATACATAATGATTAGAGTCATATCAAGATGTTACTAATCATAAATGTAAATGCTTGAATGATGAATATATTGTTTGAGAAAGCTTGTTTTAATATCTAATAAACTTGACAAGCTTTAAGCTTTTATAAATTAAATTTACTTTTGTCGTTAACAAAACTTAGGCAAAGATCAAAAATATAAATAACGTTTAATGACGATATTTGTATTAACAATCTCCCCCTTTTTGTTGAGGACAAAATATAAATTTTATTTTTATAAAAGGAACAAAGTTTGTACAAGAGTTGTAAAAATATTAGTTTTAGAACTTGAAAAGGAAATGATAATACAAGTGTATGAAATTTGACTTTTTATGAAAGTCAAAGAATTCACTAGTTGATGCATGTTGTTGACTTTTTCAGAAAGTCAAAGTATGCAGTTTGACTTTTTTAAGAAAAGTCAAGTATTATCAATGAGGGTTCCTGTTTGACTTTTAGAAAGTCAAATGTATGCAGTTTGACTTTTTCAGAAAAGTCAACTATAAGTAATTTCAAAGTTCTATATTTTCTCCCCCTTTTTGTCTCAACAAAAAGAAGAGGATATGCGGAATGTAATGAGCCCGAGCTATTATCTCCCCCTTGTTCAAAGCTCCCCCTAAATTGGGTGCTTTAATGGGAAGATACATGGATTGTGAAAATAAAGCTACAAAAAAATTGTTAGTAATAATGATCATTCACAAGCATTTCCAAACACTATGTAATGACACCAACAATATAATAAACAACATTCATTAGTTAAAATTTTTCATGAGTAAAGATCATGAAAAGAGAACACAATGATGTGTTTCTAGTACAAGAAAATAAAAATTATCCTAAGAAAGCAAATAAAAGAGAGACTATTCTAAACCCATCCTAAAGTGATGGTGGATGGGAAAGAGCGTTGAGACGCTCAAGAATGTGGTTGAGGATGAACCTCATTTCTTCGTGGAAGTCATGGACCATAATCCGGGTCCGTTCCACGGTTTGACCCGTTTGCTCACAAGTTGAGCAACCATGCCTTGGAAGGTAGAAAGTTTGGGGAGGTTGTGGTGGTGGAATGGTGGATGTGTTGGTGGTGTTGGGGATGTTTGGAGTGGTCATGATGGATGCAAGCAAAGCACTTTGCATTTGCATTGTCTCACTTAAGTGAGAATCCACCATGCCTTTGAATTGGTGGAGGTTGTGGAGTTCGGCTTGAATCTCCTCTCTAGTGGGATTGTCATCCCACATGCACTCCGGAATGTCCTCAATATGAGGGGACATTGATGATGGAAGTGGATGATCCCCGTATAAAGGACCATGAATGTCCTTGTGAATGGGGTGGAAAAGGAGAGGTCTTGGCCCTAATGGGGCGTTTGGGTCAATGGATGACCGAGGTGACTCATGAGCGATTCGCTCAATTGTGCCAAAAGATGGCAATGGTGGTGGATGACTTGGCCTAGGAGGCAAGTCCTCCAAGTCCTCTAGGAAAGGATTAGGTGATGTTGGTGGAGTTGAAAATAACTCCATGGGAGTGAGAGTGGGTGACCTTGGTGAAGGTGGTGAGGGTGTTTTGGATGTTTGGATGGGTGCCGGTGGAGGTGAAGTAGGTGTTTTTGTTGGTGGTGGAGTGGTGATCACAATGTGTGATGAAGTGGGTGTAGCTAAGGTAAGGTGTGTATCATCTCTAATGGGAGATGAGATGGTTAGTGGTGAAGATTCGGATGATGAGCTAAGATGAACAAAACAACAAGGCCTTACGCTCATTCTAGCGGTTTTCTTGCAAGGTTTTGGTGATGATTTAGTCATTTTTATCTTGGGTTTTGATTTGCTAGATAGTAGTGAGAATGAAGAAGGTGTGAAGATGATCATAGTAAAACCTTTCAATTTATAGGGGTAAGAAATTGTTGAGAAATGGTTTGATTTGATGTTGAACCATTGAAGAGATGAGGTTCCTAATGATTTGGAAGTGGGTTGAATGCTAGTCATATCACCCAAGTCAATCCATACAAAGAAGATGGAGTGAAGAAGAAAAGATATGCAATAAATGTGTTCTAGTGAGTGGAATTTCCTAATATTCAGATTACCCACGGATTTGAAGGTACCAAAAATTTGGTTCCTTCCTTTATGCCAAAGGGCTCCTTGGGTGGATTTTTCAAATTTTTGAATTTTGGTGGGAAATGGATTTCTTACATCCCTTAGTGAATAATACTAGTTCTAATAACAGTATAAACTAGTTAAGATTGATTTATAAGTGATGGAAGATAATTTGGAATCACGAAAGAGTCGAAATTCAGAAAATTACCTGGAGGATCCACGGCACCAAAATCATACACGGACGGAACCCAAAAAAGGGTGCCGTCTGGTCCGCCTGTACAGGTATGGCGGTACCAAATTACATAAAGGACGGTACCAAAATAATGGTGTCGTCTGATCCGTGGAGTGCTGAAATATGGACAGAGTTTTTCTCAAAACCTGAAATTTCCGAAACCTGAAATTTTTCTCAAAACCTGTTATAATAAACATTTCTAGTTAGGAAAAGTAAATAACACATATGTAAACATAGTGGAGCATAGATTTTGAGCAAGGCTTATTGATTTTCACAATATAGTGAAAATGGGTAAAATTTGATAGCATACTTGTGCTATCCCCCTGCATGAGATTGTTAGCATACACCATTTTTTCAAGTTATATTATCATCCTACATAATAAAAGTAACTAAATAGTATCAAACATTAACGATAATGCATTGTTCCAAACACTCCTTAAAGTACCCTTATTTGTCCAACTTCTTGTAAATCTTGTTCATCATCCTACCAAGGCACTTGAACATTCCCTTAGTTTGTTTGAATTCTGCTGATTCATTCTCAATCTCTGGAAGAGATGCGTAATACTCTTGAGGTGGAAGATGAGAGTTTGGAAGACCATCCTCAGAGCTATTTGATGATGATGATGAAGGAGTTGGAGGTTTAGCTCTCTTGCCTTTAGTCTTAGCAACTCGAGCATCACTCAAAGGTACAAAGATGTGAGGAATGAGATCATAGTGAAGGTGCATCCCTTTTGGGGTTGGTGGAATTGGAGCAAAGTTTCTATAGAGACGGGTGAGAAGCATCCCGTATGGAAGAGCAACGGATCCTTGAGTTGGAATATCAATCATTCTCCTAGCTATGTAGTAGGCTAAGTTGAATGGTTGTCGGGTGGACAAGTTGTAAAGCATGTGGCAAAGACAAGCGTTTATGTGATCCCTATTCCCTATGGTGCTAATGACGTTTGCTCTAAGTAACTCCTCCCATTTCTTAAATTCGTGCTTAAGTTCATTGAGCTCCATTCCATATGGATCTCGGTCTACCTCTTTTCCCTTTCAGGTTACTCGGGTTGTATCCGTTTTTGGGTTAAAAAGGTGTTCACGGATGACATCCTTATCGGCTAAACGGGTTATGTAGGGAAGAGAGCGGTCATTGATTGCATCAAGGGCGGTGAGTGACCACTTATCCGTGTAGACACAAGTTCCTCGGTTGGGAATTCCTAGTACTCTAGCAAATTCACTTAGGGTGATGGTGTAGTCATTTTGGTTGATTCTAAAGCTAAGACAAAATTCATCATCATCTTCATCACTAAAACCGGTCACACTAGCATAGAATTCTAACACGAACCTAGGACAAATTGGTTCATCAATGTCAAGAAGACAATCGAATTGAATGGCGGCTAGTTCTTCACGAATATTGGTATGCTCAAGGAAGGATGGGTGAATGGTTCTACCCTCGTGGAAATACCTAGATTCTAGACCCCTAAATATTTCTACTTGTTCCTTGGTGAGTCCTTTGGTTTTGTGGTGTTTGGGAATGTAGTTAAGAGTGTCTTTGTGATCATAGAATCTTGCGGCTACCATGGTTATTCCTAAGGACAAGAATTAACATGTTAAAAAAAAATTAAGATAAATTTTAACGTTTTTGATTCTAGTGTGTGCCTATATGAAAACAATTTGGAGTTGCGGTTATCTCGACTCATTTTATGCACAAAATGGTTTTAGTGGAGTGTTTGGCAAATACCATGAGATAACCCAAATGCTCCTAATTCAATGTGGCTACATTTGAATATACCCGGGAGTGCATATTAGTTATGCAATACCTTTAGTATTCAAGAGCATGCAAGTGATGAAAATTCTAACGTTTCTATTTGTATTAGCAATGAAAAATGTTTTCCTACAAGTGAGAAGCTTTTCAAAACTTTTGACATGGGGTGTTTGGTTGTTTGAATAAGGCCTTATATTTATTATCTATTAATTAGTGGGAAACATGATTTGTTTATGCAATATGATAATGTAGTACCTAATTTCAATGACTAGTTATGCAATTTGCCAATTGAATTGATATTTGGTATAAAAGCATACATAAAACCCCATGTAATGATTTGTGATAGTTTTGTGCATAAATAAAAATCCTAGACTCAGAATTAAGAGATGAAATGTAGTTAGGATACTTACAATGATGTTATCTTCAGTGATTAGTGAGTGGGAAGATGACAAAAATGAGCTTGGTTTAAGTTTTACACGTTTTGGTAAAGTGGGTTGTGAGGAAGAAGATGTTATGTATAAAGCTGTTTTGCTTCTGTAGACACCACGGACCAGACGACACCAAATTTTTGGTTCCGTCCGTGTTGTCGTTTGGTGCCGTGGCTACAGTAGCAGATACAAGACAAAATTGTTTTGGTTTGACTATTCTAATGTTTTAGGCTATGTTTATCCTACATGTTTGGTTCCATTAACCCTAAACCAAGTCTAAGAAGATTAAAAGGTTCTCGTTTAAGAGGTTTAGTAAAGATGTCGGCAATGTTGTCTTCAGAGGATACTTTCTCGATTGAAATGTTTCCTTTTTGAACATTGTCGCGAAGAAAGTGATGACGGATTTCAATGTGCTTTGTACGAGCATGTTGAACGGGATTCTTGCTGAGATCGATGGCTCCTTTGTTGTCGCAAAGTATCACAATGTCGTTGAGATGAATTCCGTAGTCTACGAGAGCTTGCTTCATCCAAAGAGCTTGTTGACATGCTTTTCCGGCCGAGACGTATTCGGCTTCAGTAGTAGAGATGGCTAAAGCCGTTTGCTTCTTTGCAAACCATGAGGTGAGACAATATCCAACAAAAGTGCAAATACCACTTGTACTTTTTCTATCGACATAATCACCGGAATGATCCGAGTCGGCATACACTATGGTTTCTATACCCGTTCCTTTGGGATACCATAATCCTAAACACGTTGTTCCCTTAATATATCTAAAAATCCTTTTTAATGCTTCTAAGTGTGATGCCTTTGGGTTTTCTTGAAAGCGAGCACATAGACAAACACTAAACATAATGTCGGGTCTACTAGCCATAAGATAGAGTAGGCTACCAATCATTCCTCTATATTTAGTGTTATCTACGGATTCACCTTCTTCGTCCTTGGTGAGTTTAGTGTCCGAGGACATGGGTGTTTTAGTTGGTTTGGAATCTTCAAGACCAAATTTCTTAAGCATGTCTTTTATATATTTAGATTGGTTAAAGAAAATACCATCATCTAGTTGTTTGATTTGAAGTCCTAGAAAGAAGTTTAACTCACCCATCATACTCATTTCAAACTCGTCATGCATGATTTTAGAGAAATCATCACATAGCTCTTGACAAGTTGATCCGAATATAATGTCATCAACGTATATTTGAACAATAATAATTTGCGATTCCTTTTTCTTAGTAAAAAGAGTATTATCTACTAATCCTATAGTATATTTGTTATCAATAAGAAAAGTCTTAAGACGGTCGTACCAAGCTTTAGGTGCTTGTTTAAGGCCGTATAATGCTTTCTTGAGTTTGAAGACATAATGTGGTTTCTCAAAGTCGGTAAAACCGGGAGGTTGAGCAACATACACTTCTTCGTTAATAAACCCATTAAGGAAAGCACTTTTAACATCCATTTGAAATAATTTAAAATCATAAGCACATGCATAAGCAAGTAATATTCTAATAGATTCAAGTCTAGCTACCGGTGCATAAGTTTCATCATAGTCAATTCCTTCTTGTTGATTATAACCTTGTGCAACAAGCCTAGCTTTGTTTCTAGATACTACACCATTTTCGTCCATTTTGTTTCGAAAGACCCATTTTGTTCCAATTATAGTTTGATCTTTGGGTTTTGGAACTAGTTTCCAAACATCATTTCTAACGAATTGGTTTAATTCTTCTTGCATGGCAATTACCCATGATTCATCTTTTATTGCTTCATTTATGGTTTTTGGTTCAATGGTGGAATCAAAACAAAAATGATTACTTTGATTTTGAGCTTGTGATCTTAAGGTTCTTTGATTAAGTTTTCCTATGACCTTTTCTAATGGATGACTTTTAGATTCTTTTATGTTGACAATTTCCTTATTTAATGGTTCATCTTCCTTGTTATTATTAATTTGACTTTCAATTATTTGACTTTCAACTAAGTCATCATCTACCAAAGGTGATGTCTTAGAGGGAGGTGGACTTTCGTCAAATGTTATGTTCAACGATTCCTCGACTATCATTGTTTCTTTATTTAGGACAATGTAAGCTTTACTAGTTTGAGAGTAACCAAGAAATACACCTTCATAAGACTTTGGGTCAAACTTGGTGAGATAATCCTTAGTATTAAGAATAAAACATTTACAACCAAAGACTTTAAAATATCCTAATGTTGGCTTTTTACCTTTATAAAGTTCATATGGTGTTTTGTTTAGGAAAGGACGTATTAGGACTCTATTTAAAATATATGTAGAAGTGTCAACGGCGTTACACCAAAACTTTTGAGGAATGTTTTGTTCATTAAGCATTGTTCTACTCATTTCTTGAATTGTTCTATTTTTACGTTCTACTACTCCATTTGATTGAGGTGTTCGTGGAGCGGAAAAGTTATGTGTTATACCATTTGTATCACAAAAGTTTCCAAATTGAGTTTCGTTGTCAAATTCACGACCATGATCCGTTCGGATCGACACAATTTTGACACCTAGAAGATTTTGAATTTTCTTGCTAAGTATTTCAAATTTATCAAAAGCTTCATTTTTGGTTTTCAAAAATAACGTCCAAGTAAACCTTGAGTAATCATCTACTATGACCAAAGTGTATAAGTTGCCTCCATAGCTTCTTATAGCGGATGGTCCAAACAAATCCATATGTAATAATTCTAGACACTTAGATGTGGACACCATATTTTTAGATTTGTGACTACTATGTGTTTGTTTACCAATTTTGCAAGCGTCGCAAAAGTGTTGGTCATATTTTAGTTTTGGTAAATTCCTAACCAACTCTTTTGAAGATAGGTTTTGTATAAGTCTCATATTAGCGTGACCTAAGCGTCTATGCCAAAGAGATGAGCTATCGTCTAAAGTTGTTAAGCAAAGTTTGTCATTATATGTTTTATCTATTTTCATGACGTATATGTTATTTTTCCTAACTCCTTTAGCTATGGTGATACCATCTTTTAGTATTTTACTACCATTTTCATCAAATAGTACTTTATACTTTTTATCACATAATTGGCTAATACTAAGTAGATTAAATCCTAACCTATCCACATGAGCAACATTTTCAATAGTTAGAGAGTTATGAGCAATCGTACCTTTGCCAATGATTTTGCTTTTGAGATTGCTACCGAAAGTGACATTACCTCCGTCATACTCTTGGTATGATGAGAAGAGACTTTTGTTGCCCGTCATGTGTCGTGAGCATCCACTATCTTTTATCCATTCATCAGGTTCCAATCCAACTTTTAAGCATACCTAAGAAGCAAATAACTCAAACATTTGGTCCCCAATATCTCATTGGTCCGTTTGGGTTAAACATACCATTTATTTGATTCATGTATGGAAATGATGGGTAAGGGTTCCATGGCATGTAATCTGGAGTTTGATATGGTCTAGGAAAGTTTTGATTCCAACCGTTGTGTTGGTGGTTAGGTTGAACGTTGTGGTTGCTCTTAGGAAAGGGGCGTTTGGCAAAAGAAGTTTTATATCGTTGATGAGTAGTTTTTGATCTAAATTCATTTTTAACAAGTCCTACTCCTGATATAATGGCTGGTTTTAGTTTAACATTATCATTGGTTTCTTTGTTACTTTAACAAATTCAGTACGGTCCGTATTGCGAACATTCTGTTCTGCTGAAGTACCCGCGGTACCATTTTGCACAACGGACGGAACCCTTATTTTGGTTCCGTCTGGTCCGTGCTGTACTGCAGCAATTTTGACAGAATGTTCGTCCTTTTCGGCCGTTTCGTTTTGACTCTTTGGAATTAATACTTCATTAAAACCTAGCCCATTCATGTCTCCTGGTGTTTTATGGATTTTAACTATTTCATCGGCAAGAGCGATGTTTTTGTTAAACCTTTTAAACTTAGAATTATTTTCTATTAAAACTTCTTGTGTGAGCTTTAGTTTTTCTATTTCAAGATTAAGCTCTTGACATGATTTACAATCATCGTCATTTGCTTTTCCTTTTTCAAGACGTTTTGCTTTTTCTTTTAACTCATATACCTCATTTTCCAAAAACTCCTTTTTGGTTTTTAGAAATTTATTTTTAGTTATGATTTTTAGACTTAGCTCACACAATTGATTATATTGTTTTTGCAAGGTGTCATCATCTATAGAAGAATAAGAAGAGTCGGAAAGTACCTCATTTGACTCATGTGCCATTAGAGCGATCTCTTCCTTGCTTGATTCTTCATCGTCTTCACTATCACTCCAAGCACCACTTACAAAAGCTCGTTGAGTTTTGTTTTTAGGTGGCTTGGGACATTCTCCTATGAGATGACTTGCATCACCACATCTAAAATACTTTCTTTCACCTTTAATCTTCTTATCATCCCGATCTTTTCGGAATGGCTTCTTTTCTTCTCGAGGTTGTCTTACAAACTTTCCTCTTCTTCTAAAGAACTTCTTGAAATCTCTAACGGCCATGGCATACTCCTCATCTTCACTATCGGAACAAGATTCACCATCATCGCTTGATTCCGCCTTTGCTTTAAGAGCAACGGATTTGATCTTCTCCTTTCTTCCTTTGATGATCTCCGAATCTTTCTCCATTACCATTTCGTGAACTTTGAGGTTGCCAATTAGCTCTTCTAGTGACATTATTGAGAGATCTTTTGATTCTTCAATAGCGGTCACTTTAGCTCTCCATTTGGGATGGAGTGCTCTAAGAAATTTCCTGACAAAGTTCTTACTACGAAAAGATTCATCAAGTGCTTTAAGTGATGTAATGATAGTGTTAAAACGAGCAAAGCCACAATCAATGGTTTCATCTTCAGGGATAACAAATTGTTCATATTGTTGAACAAGAAGATCAATTTTGTTATCCTTGACTTGTGAATTACCTTGATGTGTAACAATTAAAGATTCCCAAATATCTTTGGCGGTTTCACACATAAAAATTCTTTCATATTCTTTTCTAGGTAAAGCATTATAAAGCATCATTTTAGCTTCATTATTTTTAGCAACTAATTTCTTTTGTTCATCAACGGAAATACCCTTTGTTGTAGAACTAAAATCTCCTTTAACAATAATAAACCAAAGATCTATATCTTTTGATTTTACATATGTTTCAAAACGGTTTTTCCAATAGATAAATCCATTGGTTTCAAAGAGTGGTGGTCTTTGCATAGATTGCCCTTCTTTAAAGTTTTCAGAATCCATGGATCGTTTCAAGTTTATAAAATACAAGTTATTTTAGAAATTCTTGAGCAACGAGGCTCTGGTACCAATTGTAGAAAACTAGAAGGGGGGTTGAATAGTTTACCGATTAAAAACTTTGTTTTGAAACTTATCGAAAGATCAATTGATATTGATCTTGAGTATATTAATGAAATATGCAAGCTATATGTAATAAGTAAATAAGGAAAGAAATGATCAAACCACAACAAGTTGTTTATAGTGGTTCGGCCTACAAGGACTCTTTTTCCTTGCCCTACTCCACTCCTCGAGTCTCACACTCGAGAGTTTAACTTCACTAGTCAACAAGCTCCTTTCACCGGCGGAGAAAACCTTTACACTTCGCTTACACTATTTCCGACACTAAGCTAGATGTCGAGTTCTTTCCAAGGGTACAACTACTCCCACACACAATGTATTTTGAGGACTAAAATACTAACCACTCACACTCACAAGATTATGATGGTTTGATACAACAATGAAGTATGGATCAATACTAGATCATACAACACTAAACAAACAAGACTTCCAACTTCTCGTTGAAGCTTGAATATGACTTGATCTTCTTTGCTACAAAAGAGATCACTAATATGATATGAAACTGAGTTAGAAAGGTTAGAGAGAAGATATGTATGAGAGTATGTTAGAAAGGGATGAGAAACTACTTGGCTTGGCATTTCTATTTATAGCCAAATTGGACAGGAGCGTCCACGGACCGCGGACCCCTTAAAAGGGTTCCGCCCGTGTACCAATTTGGTACCGCCAGGCTGACAGTCAAGATATCAAATCTTGCCTAAAGTCAACTCTATCTAAGTGAGATTGTGCAAGATATGAAGAGTACAAATCTTCACAAAATATCTAATGGAATCTTCCAATGATTTCCATGATGTAATACATGATGTCAAATGTTGTATTACTATTTATAGAAATATGCAAATGCTTAAGTAGTGTTTGGTTTTAAGAACCTAACACATTCTACAAACTACTATCATACATAATGATTAGAGTCATATCAAGATGTTACTAATCATAAATGTAAATGCTTGAATGATGAATATATTGTTTGAGAAATCTTGTTTTAATATCTAATAAACTTGACAAGCTTTAAGCTTTTATAAATTAAATTTACTTTTGTCGTTAACAAAACTTAGGCAAAGATCAAAAATATAAATAACGTTTAATGACGATATTTGTATTAACAGTCTCTAAGACCTTTTTCCTAGTCATTCTTCTTCTTCTTAACATTGTTATCCGGGGCTTTTCGATTTCCACCCGTAATCATTTCCATGATCTTCAGAGGGTATCTTGGGACGATGGGTATCCTAGCGTACCCCTTCCCGCTTTTGAGTATCATGATGCCTTCTCCGCATTTAATGGTTGCCTTGGCGGTGGCCAGGAACGGTGTCCCAAGAATGAGGGGTACGTTTTTATCTTCCTCAACATCAATGATCACGAAATCCACCGGATAAACGATGTTAGCCACCTCAATTAGAACATCAACAGCGATTCCTACGGGGTGGACATAAGTATGATTAGCTAAGGAAAGTCTAAGGTCGGTTTTTGCTGGTTTCTCATTAGTTAACTTATTATAGATTGACAATGGCATTATGTTTACATCGGTCCCTTGATCGGCCAAGGCATTTATATTGTCCATGTCACCGATACTAATTGGTATCACGAAATTCCCTGTGGTGTTTCGTTTTCTTGTTAACGGTTTTTTTATAACCAACTCATACAGAGGTTCCATAGGTAAAGCGTCGTATTCTTCTTCCGTCATTTTTCCTTCAAGAGCTTCCCTAAGAACTTCATTGTACCTAAAGTTGTTTACTTGGTTTGCAATGGTTTTCTTGTTAATTTCGTGCTTAAGGTAGTACTCAATGGTCTCAGGTTCATCATTAGGCACGGACTCATCCTTCGTGCTTTCCTCAGTATTCCACATCTCAGCCCTTGCATTCTCAGGCATGATGGAAACGGCATTTACAAATGAAGTGGGAGGGCAATCATTGCTTCTTACGAGCACTTTTTCGGGAGCCTTTGTTTTGGTAAATTCAATTACCAAATCCATCATTTCTTTCATTTTTGCTTGCATTTCCTCTCTCTGCCTATAAACCTCCTCTTCAAATCTGGCTAATCTCTCTGTATGAGCTGCCATGTACTCCCTCATTTGATCCTTGAAGCTTGGTGAAAGTGGTATTGGGGAAGTAGAACGGAAGCGCCTTGCGGAACTTGGGTTTTGCTCGCGACTTGGGGATTCCGAAAGAGGTGTGGAGCGGTTGGTGGAGTGGGCGGATTTGACGACCTCTCGAGGAATTTGTACGGGTGCTCTTTTCTGCCTTTCCATAAGATAATCAATTCCTCTCTCGATGGCACTCAATTGCTCTTCGAGTGTATCGGAGGATTCAGGAGGAGTGGATATGGCATTAACCACGTTAATCGGACTTTCGGGAGATTCACTCCAATCTTCGTAGTTTTGATCGGCGAGCTCCTCTATGATATCCCATGATTGCTCTGCATTAAAGTCGCTGAGTCTTCCACCGGCAGCTCGATCAATGGATCGTCGAGTGATGAAGTCGGTATGATCATAGAAGATTTGGATTTGAAGCCAAAGATCAATGCCATGGTGTGGAAGTCTATGGAGTAATTCCTTAAATCGAGTCCATGCTTTGTAAAGAGACTCACCTTGGAGCTGCTGGAATGTCAAGATGTCTCGCCTAATCTTAGTGGTTCTCCCCGGTGGGAAAAATTGAGCAAGGAAGCGAGAGGTAAGATCATCCCAACTTGAGATGGAGCCGGCGGGAAGTCGCTCAAGCCAATTACTAGCTTGGTCCCGTAGAGAGAATTGGAAGAGACGCAGGCGCGTGGTCTCCCGAGTAGTAGCATCAAGGTCGATGGAATCGACGATTTTGAGGAAATCCCTCAGATGCTGATTTGGATCTTCGGAACGAAGTCCATGGAATGCACATCCGTTTTGCACCAACCGGATGGTGTCGGATCGCAGGGCCGTAGTTTGGGCTTGGTCGGGAAGCTCAATGGTGTTCCTATAGCCTAGGTGGCTTGGTCTCGAGTATTCACCAAGAGTACGGGCTCTTGGCGGGTCATTTGGTGGTATGTTGATGAATGGTAGTGGGTTATCACCTTCCATGATGAAAAGTGATGAGGTTACGAACAAAGGTTACGAAGAAGGGGGATAGACTAAGAGAAATCTAAAAATAAGAAAAAAGTTTTACTTGATAGGAATCAAGCAAAGAAACCTAAACGAGGTTGACTACTAACTAGCTATTCTATTCGCCGCCATTAGGGTTTCGTCTTGGCTACATTAACCTTGCGACGGCGTCACCTTATGTCCGTGACGCCGTCCTCTTCAGCTTCTGACGTCGTCTGGATTGCATCTAGGCCGTCTGAGTAGCGACAGCCTACTCTTCCACAACTAGACGTCGTCACTTGAAAATACGAGTTTTGGGTTCTGGATCGTCACAATAATTTTGGGACGGCGTCGCCAATAGCACCTGACGCCGTCGCCTTATACTTTCAGCAACTGTGAGTGTCTCGATTTTGACTTTGGCCATTTTCTTCATATATTCGCGCCTTTTCGTCCAAATAAGTGCCATTCCAGCATTTTGCCTTCACGAGACCTAAAAAGTGAAAAGGAACGATATTAAGCAATAACGGATACAAAAGTGATCAAATAAGGACTTAAACGACCCCTCAAAATGGTACCTTTTAAAACCTTATCACACTTGTAATTTACAAACTTTTTCTCTAGGTATAATTATTCCAAATCATCTCCTTTTCCCATTCAATCTGAACGTTTTTTGAACACCATTAATCCTCCGTGGGACTTAACGACCCGGGGAAACACTAAACTCCTCTGGACTTAATTGCATTGCGTTCCGAGCTGTTTGACTTTTATGGTTGACCATTCACAAGTGGTTGACTAATAAAAGATAGACCGTTCGGAGCCAATCAAATTTTGGCGCCGCTGCCGGGGAGGCTGTAAGCGTGTTCTAAACATTTTCAGACCCGTACTTGCACATATACCACCTTTTGTAAACAGTTTTTTTGTAAAGTTATAAAAAATTCAAAAAACGTTCATTAACACTTTTCCTAAAGTGTTAACAACACCAAAAAAAAATATAAAACAACCAAACAATCGTAGCGTTTTCTATCTTGTATTTTCTTTAAGGTGATTCTTAAAGAGATACGATTTGGTTAAACGAGACGATACCAAAAATATTGTCCAAAAGTATTTAAACCCTTAGCACAAATCCATACCTACGTCTTTTTAGTGGTACTTAATAAATACATAAAAATCAACCACCGCAAACCAAGGCAGTACACCTACCAACTGGGGGTGTGAACATTAATAAGTTCCCAATCTTAAAGATCAAAACTTACCTTTGTGTCCTTGTGATTTGGTGTACCTTTTTCAAAGAAGCCATTTCATTTGTGATTATTGGTTTAAGTTCACTTGTCGTTTTGCCTCGCATTTGTTTTGGAAACTGATTTTTATACTTAGTGCATGCGCACTCGTTCTTCCAGCTCTACAAGTCCACTTTCAGAGCTTGCAAATATTCCACGTAGACGTAGAGGACGTTCTGCTCCTTCAGCCGTGACTGAGGAACGTCTAGCACCACCACCCCTTGTCGTAATGGCAAAAGATAAGCCGATGAATGAGCTTCTCCAAGCACCCATCGAGGGTTACGGAGATGCTATTGTTGTCCCAGCCATTGTGGCTGATACCTTCGAGCTCAAAACTGGGTTGCTTAATCTTGTAACCCAAAGCCAATTTTATGGTTTTGAGCGGGATGATCCTCATGCACATATTCGATGGTTTAACAAGATTGCATCTACCATCAAATACAAGAATGTCCCACATGAAGCAATTAAGCTTCTTCTGTTCCCATTCTCTCTAGAGGGACAAGCCCGGAATTGGCTTGAGAAACAACCCCCTCGTTCCATTAAGACATGGGAGGATTTAGTCACCAAGTTCGTTAACGAATTCTATCCTCCATCCCGAACTACAAGTCTTAAGAATGAGATAATGAAATTCTCTCAAAGATTTGATGAATCATTCGGTGAGGCATGGGATCGTTACAAAGAATTGCTCCGCAAGTGTCTGCATCATGGTTTTACCGAATTAATGCAAATGGATACTTTCTACAATGGTCTAAGACAAGCTGACCAAGACTCTTTAAATGCCTCCGCAGGAGGTAATTTCCTGAGCAAGACCACAAAAGAAGCCTTGCAAATCATAGAAAACAAGTCCCAGGTCCGCCCTTTCCGAACAAAGACATATCAATCTCAGTCTAATGCAGGACCTTCTACTTCATCTCCCGTGAGTACATCTAGCACCGATGCTAAGATTGACAAACTCACGGATATTGTTCAGGCTTTGGTTCTTGCTAACCAAAAGAAAGTCACTTTCACACAGACACCATCACATGGTGAAGTGAAGAAAGTCGAGGTCTGTGTTACTTGTGGTGGCCCTCATGCATACTACAACTGTACTGCCACCGATGGTAGTCCGTTTGAAGCCAATGTTATAGTCGGTACTTCACATCAGGGAGGTAATCAATACCGTCCTCAAAATGAACCAAACTACCGTGCTAATACTTATCAGGCACCACCCGGTTTTAACCAAAATCCTAACATACAAAACCGGAATCAGAACCAACCTAGAATGAACCAAGGTTATCAAAACCAAGGTAATTTCTATTCCGGACCAAATCAAGGTTTCCAACATCAAGGAAACCTTAATCAAAACAATTTCAATCGAGGGAATCAATTTCAGGGAAATGTGAATCCTAACCAAGGGAATTTTCAACAACAAGGTCATAATCAAAACATACGACCTAAAACTTTCCCTCCACATCCTCCAGTACCATCATCTGATGAGTTATTGAAGCAATTCATGAAATCCCAAGATGAAATGAATAGGTTGTTGGTCAGTCAGATCGCTGATCTAAAGAAGTCTTTAAATGATTGTAGGATCGAAATATTTATTGTGTTGATGATTCGGGTGGTCTTGGATGATCGAAATACATGTTTGCCATATTTAGAGAGTTAGTAGAGAGAGAGAGGGTGTTCTTGCTAGAGGTTTACACAAATGAAAGATTAGATTAAAATGAGAAGAAGCACCACCCCTTCCATAGATGGAAGGGGTATTTATACTTACAGACTCAACGACCTCCTAAAGGCCTGTAGATCAGGCATACAGTGGGTAAAGACCCGTCCTTCCTCCACGGTGATGCACTAAGCTATACTACGCTACAAACTAATAAATAAACTACTAAATAACGAAACTAACGACAAGTCTACGAGCTAACTTATGCTAGATAATATTTGGGGTGACCGACTCTTCACTATGGAATTTTCTAATTCCTAACAATCTCCCCCTAAGGGAGGTCACCCCATGTTTTACATTTTGAATCCTAGCATTCTTTTCTTGACTTCGTTCTTGAGCTCGTAGACTTTAATTCTTCAACATCTGCATCTTTGTGCTTTAGCACTGATTCTTCAAAGTCTGATTACATTGTACATTCAGTGGAGGTCTTTGAACTGATCCACATCATTGATGATCTTCGAGCTTTCATTGAGATCATCAGCCACAGTAAATCTCTGGATCACCCTTTATTGTGTTGCCATCATGTGAAGTTGTGACTTTCGGACCGACATGCTCACACTTTTGAATCATGACATCTTTCCATTAGAGTAGCGGAAGCCTTACTGGTTCATGATATTTGCAGCAGCGTAGCAGAAACATAGTATAAAAATATCAGAACCAGGTTATGTAGATATGCACCAGTCATGATTTCTTCAGATTAAGTGTGGATGCTGTGAGCATGCGGCTTTGGATTGACGCCTCAATTCTGATCAGCTGCAACCGTCCAAATGTACCTGCAAACAACAGTTAGCAATAAAACACACGAAAGTGTCTTTGACCACTTTCGTTGAATTGAGGTACACGGCTCACGGTTCCCCGTTGATCAGTACAAGTACTGCCTGTGATCAGGTAGGATTCCTAAGAATCTCCTTGACAGGGTTTCGCAGCTGTTCTAGCTGTTCTCAAACCGGAACGTCTCAAAGAAGACAACACGGAGTGAGTGAACCAGCGAATTAAGATTCACTGATTGATGAAAAATGATTTGAAAAACAATCGCGTATTGCTTGAAGAAAGAGTTTTGCAATACGACGAAGGTTTTATGAGAAAGATCAATTTTCAAACAAAATACTTTTTGTATTAAAGAATGAGTACACATTCGACATGCTAGCGAAAAGAAGAGATTCGCACATCGAACGGTTTTTCTAAAAGTATTTTTCAATCAGAGATACTTTTTGAATTTGAAAACATAAGTACACATTCGACGTGCTAGAGAAAAGAAGGTTTGCACATCGAACGGTTTTTCCAAAAGTATTCGTCAATTCCATTCCTGGACCAAGGTTGATTCAAGACTGAATCGCCCCATTGTTTCTATCCAGTTGTCACAAGTTTGATCTTACGAGAAGATCTCACATGTCACCCACCAAGAGCTTGTTTGATGTTGGCTCTAGAAGGATTTCCATCTTCATCGTGAATACTTTCATATCACTCGGATGTTCTGGCAATACCACAAGGATAATGCGTAGGACTCTTAATATATACTTACTTTCCACATTGTGTGAAAAAGCAAGTCTTCAAGAATTTAGTGTCCTAACGAGATATTGTGGATGATCTCTTGGCTCTAGACTCAATAGTGCATTTTTGGTTCCTGTGCCGGAGACTAGGGAGAGGGTCTCCTTCTTCAATATCAACAATCTCTAAGAGAAAGTCGATAGATAATGTCGGTTCCCCGTGAGAATGAAACAAGTCCTTTTAAGAGGAACTTGAGTGGTTTGGGAAGTTGAAGTGCAGTGCGTCACTGGGTCCATGACGTCTTGTCTTCAATACCGATGTTACCTTAGTAAACACCAGTAGCATATGAATTTGAACCCGGTTACTGCCCTAAGGTTGAATTATTGGAGGGCTATTTCTTTTCACCCTTTTTCATATTCATTTCTTTCATTCTTCAACCCCTTCAGTGCTTACCGAGACTTCATAACTAGAACCTTGTTGGGTTTATTCCAGTACTAGCTCAGTCTCAGTCTGCACTCTTCCCATTCCTCACTTTTCTCCTTTTTTCAATATACCTAAGGACTCTACACTATCTAGTGGATTGTCCCTGGGTAGATCCCTCCGGTTCTGGCGGATCGTGGGAACGAATACCTAACCTAACCATCCTTATAACTCCATGCATAAAGTAAATTTGGTCGGTCTTTTGGTATTGTTCATTCCTTCTCGAAACCAATTGAAAAATTATTTGGAAAACCAATCAAGGTACTTGTGATACGAGATCAAAGCATTTTGTACCTTAATAGTTTTGATCATTTAGAAAACCTCCCCCTCAATATGTGCGTATGATTTAGAAATTGTTTAGCACAAGGAGGCAAGAGGACTTTGAAATATTTTCTTTGATCACAATTTTCATACAAAAAAGCCATTTGATTTTCATGGTAAAATTCTCCCCCTCAATATGTGCATAGGATAAGTGAAATCATTTTTATCACATAGAGGCAAGAGTTCTTTTGAAGCACATCCACGATTACAAAAGCCATTTAAGAAGCCATTTGAAAACTCAATCAAGGTACATTATGTTAAAACATAAAAGCTTTTGTACCTCGATAGTTTATTTTCTTTTAAAATGCTCCCCCTCAATATATGCTTCGAGATTCGAAAGCGTTTAGCACATACGAGAGAGCAGCCTGCACAATTGAATCAAAACGATCACCTTTTATCAAATTTCATTATTAAATCACAAATTCTCCCCCGATCAAAAATATCAAACCCTTTGAGATTTTGGATCCCAAGTGATTTAATTCGGTTTAGAAAACATGGGAGAATTTGGCCTTGTTTAAATACTCATCTGGTTTTTGGATAAATCCTCCTCCTCAACATGTGCATTGTGTATTTGAAATCGTTTGGCACATGGAGGCAAGAGAGCCTATAAAGGACTAAAAACGATTCCATTTAAAACAGATTTGAGATTTAAAGCACGATCTCTCCCCCGATCAAACCATTTGAGATTTGTGATCCCATCTGATTTAAATCATTTAGAAAGTTTGGGGAAAGACGTGGCAAGATTTAATTTTTGAAAAATGACAGATAAGGAACAGTTTTTCGACATTAAAGATTGTTAGTGTCAGGTATGATAGTTTTAAGAGACCTTTTAAGTAAAATAAAATAATTTCACAATCAAACAAGAACAGAAAAAATTTCATTTTGACAGATCTTTGAGTTTTAAAGAAAACCATACCATGACATAACATTAAATCTTTAGATCACCACATTTTAGTGTACAAACGGACTTTTATGAAGAAATATCGTTTGAAAATATATAATTTGAAATCACTCTCCCCCTCAATCCATGACAGAAGTTAATAATTGAGTGACTTAGGTTTTGATAAAAAGAAGTCCGGTGATTTCCAAAATTTAGTCCAATTAATTTTCAAAACAATATTTTCCATTTTCAAAACAATTTAATCAGATTATTTCAAAATTGTTTAAAAATGGTATCCTGCACAAAGATACGTTAGGTGGTTGAGAAGCTTCCGTTGTTGTTGCTGTAGGGTTTGGAAGAAAACCGTCTGCTGATGCAGTGAGACTTCTTCTTACGTTGCATTTTGAATGCCAACTGAGGTCAAATTAAGCTCCGTTTCTTCAATCACTTAGAAGAAAACCGTCTGCTGATGCAGTGACACCTCTTACGTTGCATTTATGCCAACTCTCCATTGAAGTCCAATTAAGCTCTGTTTCTTCATTTGTCAACCCAAGATATAGTTACCCTTTCCTTTCGGCATCCAATCATCTTCAAGTGTGGGATCCGGATCAGGAACATTCTTATCAACCATGATATCTGCATACGTTAGTGAACATACATACAAATATATGGTGGTCGACAACACCCAAACAACAATCGACTAATTAAAGTCAATTCAACATAACAATCAGATCAAATAAGGCATGGGGTTTATGTGTTAATCAAACTTTAATCATCTAAACCTAACAATCATATCCTAAATTCCTAGTCCTTCGACACAGGCAAATATCATTTTTAATTAAGCACGTAGGATAATTAAGAAAGCTCGTTAGATGATATAGATTTGAAAACATTCTCCCCCTCAATCAATGACTCAATTTTTGAAAAATTTTAAAAGCGCAGAAGTCATTGATTGAGTTTGCAAATTAATACAAAAACTCTAATACTGATTGATTTTTCAAGCAACTCATATTACCACCATTTTGAAATACAACAAATATTTTTCTGAAGAATTTTAGACGGAAAAACATTTGTGTAGGAACAGCAGTCCTTCGACATAATTTCCTTGTTTTGTTTTTAGGATAAGTGCACGAAATATTTTGAAAATAGTTTAAGCGTAGCACTTTCCTTTTTTTAAAAACGGGTTGCTATCTGAAATAATAGCAAGCCATGGTTAAAGCGCAGGTCACAGTCTGAAGTAACTGTAAGCCATAGTTTGAGACATGTTTAGAAAATAAATATTTACACCTCCTGCTCGAACTTCATCTATGGTCCTGTGCCATTGTTGAATGACATTTCTAAGACCGTAGATGTTATCGATACCAGAAGACATGTCTTTAGAAAAGCATATTTTTAGAATTTTTCAATTTTCTGATTTTTTATGGGTTTTTGTTGATTTTACAATTTTCTATTTTCTTTTTGTTGGTTTTATATTTTTCTATTTTGTTTTTGTTGGTTTTATATTTTTATATTTGGTTTTCTGATAAATATTTACAAAGATAGAGAAGATGATATAGTTAAAGAAGATGATGATACGAGTACCGAGATAAGGATATCGAGTAGCACGTCGTAGAAGATAGAAGTCATCATCCCTAAAACTTTCACCACCAAAGCTTCCGAGGCTCTTGTATTTAAGAAAGAAATTGAACCATCTGAAAGTGAGACTTTGGCAGCTTCCCCCCAAACCGAAAATCCTTAAGATGAGCAGATTCGAAGCTCTATTTCAAGCTTGCTTTAGCCAGGTGCACAAGGAAGCACACCATTATCATAAATTCCGCTGCTCCTTTCAAGAATAATCACCGTGATTCTTCGTTCGAGGTTATATCATCAACAAGAACAGCAACGTATCATCCCACGTATAAATAATCTTCTCAAATTTCTTTTTCCCACTGAAATCTGAAGTGATCCATTCCAAAAAGGTGTCAAGAGAACACTTCCCCCACGTAGTTGAATTGATGCAGTCAGTCTCTTAGACTAGATCTCACGAACCCGAATACACATACCCGAAGACAAAGAAACTTATACCATCGAAGTAGCAGATTAAGTCCAATAGCCAAAGAATAACCCTGATGTATACTTTTCTCTCCCCTGAAGAAAGTGTATGAAGCTCAAGAACCCGAAGTACCCGAATGCCCAAAGAGAGAATAACCGATAACATTGAAGAAGCAAGCCGAATCACTGATTATCTCTGCGGGTGACAATCTCTGCGGATGTCAACACCGGAATAAGTGATTATATCTCTGAATCACAGATTAAGCCCTCAGGTAAAATAGCTGAGCATCCCCAATGTACACAATCTCTATCCCCTGATGATTGTGATAAAATCAAAATCATCACACACTTGTGTACCTCTTTCATCTTCAGAAACTAACTCTTCCATCTCTTCCCCCACGTCGTTGGAATAATAACACAAAAGCCTTCATGAGTAAAACCTTGAGTTTCTCTGCGGTCATGACATTTGTTTTACCGGGATATCTTCAATCACTTAGAAGAGTTAAGTTCATCAAGTTTACTCGTCATGAGTCAAACCTTGAGTTTCTCTGCGGTAAAAACATTTGTCTTCCCGGGATATCTTCAATCACTTAGAAGAATTAAGTTCATCAAGTTTTGTGTTTATATGTGAGTCTCCTTTCTCTTTGCTGGTTTTGACACTTCAGAATCAGCAACTCATTGTAAGCCCGTATACTAGAAATTTGTTGAGAAGAACACTTGAACTCTTGTGGGAATCAACTTGCTGAAGTATAACGTGAACTGGTCTAATTAGGGATTAAATTTGGCATTTCAAACTCCCCCGATTAGTGCTCTCCCCTAAACCGACAATCTTTTAATAAATGCTCAGAATAAGAAGAAGTCTTTTGATGATCAAATTCAACCCGTCTTTTAGTCTTCTAACATACAGTAGAAAATGTAGAATCGACTGTAGACTCGACCTTCTTCAAGATTGTCCAGTTGGGGAATAGAAAGTCAACATCTTCAACTCACCAAAAACAAGAACATCAGCAAAAGGCATCCCAATCAACTTACATCTTGCACATCCCCATAACTAGAATCCCTCCCAATCAAACAAGAACAGAAAGATGTTCATCAAGGAAATCAGCAATCAGGCCGCAACGAACACACAAGATGATAACGCCAAACTACCAATCACATCAAATAAGAACAGAGAGATTGTTCGGAATCATCATGTTGATGTATACGTGAAGCATTAACCGGAAGCACTTTATCGATAAACTCATCAATCCGAGTGAAGATGTCAACCAACGGCTCTTAGAAGAGAAAAACACCATGTGAAGATGACCCGATAAGAAGAAGCTCGGTTCTTACATGAGTTTAGAGCCGTATGACCATTAATATTCTCAAATATCAATCAACAATGCAAAAAATTCACACTTCTTCTCCCCCTCAAGAATTGCATACGGAGATGCCATTCTTGACTAAATAAGTGAAAATCATCCGAATGTTCTATTCACACTTCTCTCCCGCAAAATAAGCACATGATGTCGCCATCTTCATTATAATCGAGCAAGTGGAATGAGAAAAACAATCAGTGGTATCCCGGTTCACTTGATGACTGAAGCGCATGGAAAAAGTATGAAGCATGTTGATGAGAATGGTCATAATAAGAAGATTTCTCTTCTTCAGAAGATAAAGCGCACTAACACGTACACTTTTCTTTTCTCTAGAGTACGAGGCATGAACTGTTGTGTTCATACGTCATAAGAAGATTTCTCTTCTTCGGAAGATAATGCGCACTGAAACGTACACATTTCTTTTCTTTGGAGTACGAGGCCTGAACTGATGTGAACAGACGTCATAAGAAGATTTCTCTTCTTCATAAGATAATGCGCACTGAAACGTACACATTTCTTTTCTTTAGAGTACGAGGCATGAACTGAAGTGTTCATACGTCATAATCTCTCTCTTTTCAGCTCTCTTAGCAAAACATGTAATCAACCCATTATCATTCAGTAGGCTCTTTGTAGTGACAGCTGATGGAGATAACCCAATATAATGAATTTGACCCTGAAGTAAACTAAACTGAACTCGTGACTTAAACTTGCACATATGTAACAAAGAGCGGTGCAGATTTCCATTAGCATCTCTAAGTACTCTCTAAGTACTCTATACTCTTCATCCAACCAACCATCAAGTTATAGACGTACTTTACCTCTTGAAAATCCACAATTGAATGTGACACTGAGCACTACAACGTAACTCCTTAAAGTGATAGTTATTTTGAGGTGATAAGAGCCCAATTCCCCCAAGTGGTAAAAGAAAAGGTAAAAGTCACCCAACAATAACTAGATTTCCAAGTCTTCGCTTTTGATAATAAGCTTGAACAAGGATCATGAAGAATCTTCATCCATCCATCCCCGATACCTTCAGATACTAAGTACACTCGCTCGTGATATTTCACTTCAACCTCAAATAAATAATAGTGAATTAACGCCGTTGTTACATCTTCTGAACTGCTCAAATCTAGCCTTCTTTGACATTTAAATGAACTTTGATAATGGATTCATCCCGACCATGGTTAAAAGCACATAACCCCGTGAAACCTTGTAATAGCAAAACTGCCATGAGAAAAATTCAAACACACACCCAATTTATGAAGTACACCCCTTTATCCCTTCTTCGAAGCAGAAACTGTAGCACCAGCATCAAGAAGATTCAGAATTACACTTTCTCTTCTCCAAGATAGTTCCATCATTACGGGATTTTACAATTCCATGGTTTAAACCGAGAAATAGATTCTTCGCGGGATTTTACAAAACCAGGAATAAACCGTAAGATAGTTCTGGAAATGCACTTTACTATTACCAGGATGTTTCCATAGTCACGGGATTTTACAAGTCTATGATTTAAACCGAGAAATAGGTTCTTTCGCGGGATTTTACAAAATCAAGACAAAACCGTAAACAATGTCAGCTTGAATATGTTATGACGACTTTGGTTTCAGTGAATATCTGTTTTAGGAGAACATGCAGTGGTTCATCAACGATCCATTATCCAACATCAACAACCATCCAATCAACACTTTGGTAAACACAACATTCACGCATTATGTCGGCTATTGTAGTGACCACATGGAGAATTAAACCCGATATGCCAAACTTGATCATGAAGTAAAACTCCCCAGATTTGTTACTTAAACTTGTACTGATTCTTGTGAAGAAGAAACGGTGTACCCAATGTACAAGACCTCTTGACATTCTCAACTGAGTGAGACACCGAAGTGATAGTTACGTTGTGGGTTAAATGAGAAAGAATCACAACCGTAATTAAAAAGCCAAGTCTTTATCACCCTCAATAAATGCCCAAACAAGTCATCTTCGCGGAAGGGTAGAAAGAAAGAAGACGAAATAAGTAACCATGCCCGAAAAACCTCACGACAAATTCAAATAAGAAATACCAAATACAATCAACCCCGTCATCAACTTTGTTCAACCATCAATTCAAGCCGAGACATGATATTCTTTGTAAATATGTATATACCAAAATATCCAACCGAATAACACCACAAATCTCATTATCAACTCTTATCAATTCTCAAATAAGATCATCATCAAATCACTTCAACAAATCACATCAATTAAATCGCATCATCAATAAACATCACTCAGTACATAACCAAGAATGATCATTAACCCGGTCCAAAGTAAATCCCAACTTAATCAATAATATTTCGGCCCATGAACTTATCGAAGATACCCGATCCACACCATACACCCATGTAATTCAATAAGTCCATTTACACACATAAAGCCCAGCACTTGTTACATAAACACCAAATCATGAGAATTAATCAAGGCCCGGTTCATTCAAGTAAATCAAATTATCTGAGTAAAAGCCGATGAGAATCACAAAACCAAATGACCCACACTCAATTCCAAGCCCGGTCCAAATGATTGATCAAATTGATATGGTTTATGTAAATTCAACTTGCAATGGTTTATAAAGAACCAAATGATCATCTCATGAACTTCAACATTAATCCAAATTCATTCCTCGTACACAAATATCAGCATAATAAATCATTTTGTCCAAAATCACATTCAGCATGTTGGTTCAATAATACATTCGGCCCATTCAATTTCCACGAGACCCAATTAAGATAGCAGCCCGTCTACAAAGACCCATTGAAGCCTGAGAAATCTGATCAAACCATAGTACTCGGCCCACTTGATCCAGAAGTATCACAACCCTAATAATCCGGGGGTTATAAAGCCATAATCCTAATATGTAACCCTAATCACTTGACACAGTTTTGTCCGCCCCCATCATGAAAACGCTCTCTCAAACCCTAGCAACAAAATCGTCAGCCCCCATTAGAACAAAACGAATCATCAGTCTTTAATCTTATATCAGTTTCAATCACCAGTGACCAATCCTTAATTCCTTTCAATATTTCAGGACACTTGTTAGGTGCATCCTTAAATCATGCTCGCTACAGGGATGGCATGAGCACTTGATTTCATAGCCACAGGGATGGCGTTTGAGGGCAAAGGACGTAGCTTCAGAATCAAACCAAGGTAGGTTACTTGTTAGGTTCATACGATTTTGATTAGTAGCACGAACAAATGAAACACGGTTTAACAATATTGTTAAAATCGTTTTCATATATCGTATAATCATATGAAGTGAAGACTTCAAAAAATTGGATCAGTGAAGATTTAGAATTTTTTTTTTCGTTAAAGATACTTGAGTCTTTTACACGACAAGAGGTAACTGAGATCCTTTTTACTTTCCATGTCTTTATTCTTGTTAACCGAATAAGAGTGGGAGATGAAATCTTTCATGGTTTGGTCTTCACTTCAAAAACATTCGGATATTCACCAAACTTAAAGATCGATGAAGATGATGTTTCGTGTGTATAGTCCCTTGATGAAGGTTGATGTTACAAAAGTTAAACACGGAAAAATCTGAGATTAAAGTATTAGTTTTGAATTACAGTTTGTAGAATGAATGAGTGTTGATTGATTGTTCATGGTGAGGGTCTTGGGGTTAAGTCTAGATGTAGGTTAAGTTTTGTTGTTGATTTGTATTTCTCGGACTGATGATGGTGATAAACTGAAGTCCATTGTACGTCTTGATATATGGTAGCTTGTGGTCTTGGTCAATTGAAATACACTTCTTCTTCTTCCTTTCTGTTTCAGTCAAGTCATTAAGTCTTTCTTTTTCAACATGTTTTATCTGCCAAGTCGCTAGGTTTTTTTTATACAAGTCGCTAACATTCAAACACATTAAGTCGCTAGCAGTTTTTCAAGGCAAGTCGCTAGATCTTTAAGTCAAGTCGCTAACCAAAGATTTTCAAAGCAAGTCGCCACCCTCATTTTTCACACCAACTCGCTACTTGATGTTGGATATAACTTTTCACTTACACATCAAACCATAACACAAGGTGGAGTATAAGATGGAATTCTAGAGAGAGAAAGTTAGAGGTTTAGGGAACTTAGTGAGAGAAAGTGAAAGATATTATTATGAGCTCCAACTCTCTACCTTGGAAGGTAGAGAGTATTTATAGTCTTACATAACTCGCCACACTTTGGGTTGTGGATCAGGCATACAGTGGGTAAAGACCCGTCCGTCCTCCACGGTGTTACTTAACTAAAATACTACTTAACTTAAAAGAACTACGACTACGAGCTTTCTAACGATTACATATACTTGAGGTGACCGACTCTTTAATACCGGGAATTTCTAATTCCTAACAATCTCCCCCTAAGGGAGGTCACCTCAATTATGTACCAAAATTACATTGAATACAAATAGATATAACATTTAACAATTGATCTTGCATTCTTGATGTAGTCCTTTGCTCTTAAGCTCGTAGTCATTGATACTTCACAATGCATGTTTGGTTACTTCAAGTGGAGGTCTTTTACTGATCCACGTGATGATGAGTTTGAGCCATCTTTGGAGATCATCAGCTATCAAAAATCTCCGAGACATCCATTGTGGTGTTGTGACTTTGGGACCGACATGCTCACATTCTGGATCATGATATCTTCTTATCAGAGTAGCGGAAGCTTTAGTTGATTCATGATATTGGCAGCAGCGTAGCAGAAGCTTGGTGTGAAAATATCAGAGTCATTGATGCCCTAATCGTGATTTCTTTTGAGATGAATGTGTTAAGTGAGCATGCGGCTGTGGATTGACCGCTTCATTCTGATCAGCTGCAAACGTCGGGCGTACCTGCATACAACAGTTAGCAATAAATCGCACGAAAGTGTCTTTGATCACTTTCGATAAATTGAGGTACACGGCCCACGGTTCCCCGTTGATCAGTACAAGTACTGCCTGTGATCAGGTAGGATTCCTAAGAATCTCCTTGACAGGGTTTCGCAGCTGTTCTAGCTGTTCTCAAACTGGAACGTCTCAAAGAAGACAACACGGAGTGAGTGAACCAGCGAATTTTAAGTCCACTGATTGATGAAAAGAGATTTGAAAAACAATCGTGTATTGCTCAATAGAAATTGTTTTTTGCAATACAACGAAGGTTTTATTGAAAATCAATTATCAATCATAAAAATACCTTTTGGTTTGAAAAATGAGTACACGGTCGATGTGCTAAAGAAAAGAGTTTATAAGCACAAAGACCGGTTTTTCAAAGGTATCCGTCAATCCCTAACCTGAACCAGGATTGATTCAAGAAATTGAATCGCCCCATTGTTTCTGTTCAGTTGTCACATGGTTGATCCGTATAATAGATCACACATGCCACCTACCAGGAGCTTGTTTGATGTTGGCTCCAGAAGGCTTTCCATCTTCATTGTGAGTGTGTAAACACATCACTCAGATGTTCTGGCAATACCACAAGGGTAATGCGTAGGACTCATGATATAATCTCTCTTTCCACATTGTGTGAAACAGAGAGTCTTCATTGAAAGTGTCCTAATGAGATTTATTGATGATCTCGTGGCTCTAGACTCAATTTGTGCATATTTGGATCCTGTGCCGGAGACTAGGGAGAGGGTCTCCTTTTTCAATATCAACAATCTCTAAGAGAAAGTCGATAGATAATTTCGGTTCCCCGTGAGAATGAAACAAGTCCTTTTAAGAGGAACTTGAGTGGTTTGGAAAGTTGAAGTGCAGTGCGTCACTGGGTCCATGACGTCTTGTCTTCAATACCGATGTTACCATCAGTAGCATATGAAGTGAACCCGGTTTCTGCCCTAAGGTTGAATTAATGGAGGGCTATTTGTTTTCACCCTTTTCTCATTCAATTCTTTTTAATTCTTCAACCCCTTCAGTGCTTACCGAGACTTCATAGCTAGAACCTTGTTGGGTTTATTCCAGTACTAGCTCAGTCTTAGTCCGCACTCTTCCCATATCTCATTTTTCTCCTTTTATCATCATACCTAAGGACTTCTACACTAACTAGTGGATTGTCCCTGGGTAGATCCCTCCGGTTCTGGCGGATCATGGGAACACATACTTAACCTTATCATCCTTATATCACCGTACATGAAGTAAAGTTGGTCGGTCTATTTGGTATTGTTCGTCTGCCATTGGATCCAATTGAAAACCATTTGAAAATCAATTCAGATACTTGTGATATATTATCAAAGCATTTTGTACCTGAATTGTTTTTGATATTTTTAGAACGAGAACTCCCCCTCATCATGTGCATCAAGTATGTGAAAATATTTTGCACACGGAGGCAAGAGAAAGAATTAACTTCTTTGATTACCATTTTCTAAAAGATATCAACATCACTTCCCTCAACAGATCAAGTGGGTATAGCATTTCCGGGAAGGATGAGGTTTCCATGACTTTGCTCCCCCTCAATATGTGCCTCGAGGTTTGAAAAGAGTTTTGCACATACTAGAGGGAACCTGCACATTAGGATGAATGATCACGTTTCAAATCAAAGGTTTAAGATAGATGCTCCCCCTCAACATGTGCATTGAAAAATTGAAATCGTTTGTCACATGTGAGAAGGACAGCATGTACATTCTTTTATAACCATTTACCTGATTATCAGTTTAGGTCCAATTTAAATCACACATTCTCCCCCGATCACAATTATCAAATCATTTGAGATTTGTGATCTCGTATAGATTTAAATTGATTTTGAAAGCTTTTAAGGAGAATTGTGACTTGATTGTGAAAGTGTTTTAACTGATATGTATCAGATTTTAAGACTTTAAACTCCATTTATTAAAACATGCATGTATATCTTTTGAAAACAATTTAATGCCAAATAACTTTTTAATTTAATTGAAATCATTCTCCCCCTCAATCAATGACGTAGGTTGTTGATTGAGAGATAGAGATTTTGACAAATAAGTCCTGATGATTATCAAAAATAGAGATTGAGTTATTTTTCAAAGCATTTAGTTTTCAGCAGATAAAGGTTTATAGAATCAGAGCATGGAATTTTGAAAACATGATAAAACATGGCTCTGTTCTTTCTTTAAAACCGGGTTATTGCCTGAAATGACAACAAACCATTTTCTCTTTCTCCCAAAAAATAATTTTTTTTTTTTTTTTTTTTTTTTTTTTTTTTAAATTCGAACAACATCTAAAATCCCGTGTCATTCTTTGAATGACAGCTCAAAGACCGTAGATATAATCGAACCGGAAAGAAACATGACAAAAATGACAATATTTTTTGAAGATTTTTCGACTTTTTCAGATTTTTATGGATTTTGAAAGTTTTATAATTTTGTATTTTGATTTTCGAATAGATATATACAAGAGATAGATGAAGATAGACCTTTACTCCTCGTCTTCCTCCTGAAGACGTTTGAGAGTTTCTGGTTGAAGGCTTTTCAAACCAAGACGTGGAAGAATAAACTCAAAACGTTCTCTTGGAAGAGCTTTGGTGAGGATGTCCGCTAACTGATATTCAGACCTCACAAAATATAGTTCCACTACACCTTTTTCCACTTGTTCCCTGATGAAATGATGTCGAATGTCGATATGCTTTGCTCTTGAGTGTTGAACGTTGTTGCATGAGAGAGCAATAGCACTTTTATTATCACAGTACAGAGGGATTTTGTTGAATTCAAAGCCATAGTCAGATAATTGAGATCTCATCCATAAGATTTGAGCACAACAAGATGACATGGCTATGTATTCAGCCTCTGTAGAGGAAATAGAAGTACTCATTTGCTTCTTTGAAGACCAGCTCACAAGCTTATCACCCAAAAACTGAGCACCTCCTGACGTACTTCGACGTGTATCTTGACAACCTGCATGATCAGCATCTGCATAGGTCGTTAGTGACATACCGGTGTCTTTCGGGTACCAAAGTCCCATATTGATGGTTCCTTGGAGATACCGAAAGACCCGTTTAACTGCTTCAAGGTGCTTTTTGGTAGGCTTAGCCTGGTATCTAGCACACATGCACACAGAGAACAAAATGTCTGGTCTACTAGCAGTGAGATACATCAGGGATCCAATCATACTTCGATATTTAGTTTGGTCAATCATGATCCCTGAGAGGTCCTCATCTAGTTTGGTTCGGTCAATCATGGGGGTGTCAACAGGGTCACTTGAATCAAATCCAAATTTCTTTAAAATCTCTGTTGCATATTTAGATTGATTTATGAAAATGCCTCCGGGACTTTGAGAAATTTGAAATCCCAAGAAAAATGACATTTGTCCCATCATTGACATTTGAAACTTTGAACTCATTTCATTTGAAAAACGATCACATTCCATTGGGTCAGTCGAGGCAAAAATAATATCATCAACATAAATTTGAACATGAATCAAATGTTTGCCTGACTTCCTGGTGAACAATGTAGGATCAACTGCTCCTTTGATGAATCCGGTTGATAGAAGAAACTTTGATAGTGTATCATACCATGCCCTTGGAGCTTGCTTTAAACCGTAAAGAGCCTTCTTCAGACGATAAACGTGAGTAGGATGCTCTTGGTTCACGAGTCCTTCGGGTTGGCTTACGTAGACAACTTCCTTAAGATCTCCGTTCAGAAATGCCGTCTTTACATCCATCTGATATACCACCATGTTCTTACTAGCAGCATTAGCCAAAAAGATTCTGATTGCCTCGATTCGAGCAACTGGAGCAAAAGATTCTTCAAAGTCTATACCCTCCTCTTGACGATATCCTTTAGCAACTAATCGAGCCTTGTTCTTCAACACATCACCATGCTCATCAAGTTTTACTTTGAAGATCCATTTTAGAGCTATAATCATAGCACAGTCCGGAGCAGGTACTAACTCCCATACATCAAGACGATCAAACTCATGAATTTCATCTTGCATAGCATTGAACCAGCTATCTTCATTCATAGCAGTTTTAACATCTTTTGGTTCGATCTTAGATAGTACGGAGTTGAAGAAGCACCATAAGGCATCGGTTGCGAGTTGCTTCCGGGTTGATACAGGGCGAGAGGGATTACCAATGATGTTGTCTAATGGATGATCGTGAGTCCATTTTCTGAGGTGTTCATGTGGCATTTGTTGAGGAACTGAAGTAGCTGAGTCGATGTCTTCTGAAGAAGATGGTTCTGATGATGATTCAGGAGTAGCAAATATGTTTTCAAATGGAGCATCTTCAGGAGTCGCAAAGGGATTAACTTCATCATTGATGCCAGAAACATTTCCATGATGTACATTTGAAGAATGATGATTTGTTGATGAGACTGAAGGATCAGCAGCAGGTGCTTCTTGACTTACAGATATTGAAACTGATGGATTGACTTCATTCACTGGAATATGAGCATCCTCTGTTGTAGGGATCAGCACCTCATTAGTAGTAGACTCATACAGTTCATCAAACATGGGATCAAACAATTTCTTTACATCATCTTCAGATGGAGGTACATATGGAGTTTCTTGAGTAGAGTTTGGAACAAGAGATGAACCAATGGGACTGTCTTGAAGTGCGGGTCCTGAACTGGAGTGTCCAGGAGCCATAGGACCACTGCGATAGAAACTCTCTCTGACTGTCTTTATCAACCCACATTTGGACAATTTGAAGTGACCACTGATGAAGAAAACCTGATATACCAAACTTGAAACTGAAGAAGAATTCCCTGCATTTGCATCTTAAGCTTGCACTAATGTTGGAAGAACAGTGTCGAGAATTTATGCTTCAAGCAAATCTCTAAGTACTCAATACTCAACCAAAGTATGAGACTTTAACACCTCTTGCGATTATCCACAACGTCATATTCGTGTGTCACTGAGTAAAACTACGTAACTCCTTAAAGTGATAGTTAACCAGATCTCCCGACAGCTGGTAACTAGATAAACCAAGTCTTCAACTTAAAATTCTTAGACCCGAGCAAGTTATCAAATAAGAACACGCCTTTGAAATTTAACTTCAATCTCAAATAAGTGATAATTGATTAACTCCGAAGTAATCAGCTTTTGTCAAATAACCAACACATGAATAAACATACAACCGGATGTACGTCGATCCACTGAATGAACCGGAACAAATGATTTCTCGACATTAATGCATTCTTCTTAAAGGTATACATGTAGAGACTGATCTGGAAGATTCACCACAAATGTCTTCGAGCTAATGAGGTAGTCATTTTCCTTAATATTCATGTGGTTGATTTATAGCGAGCACAATGAGAGGAACAATAATCCGTAAAGATTTGGCAAAGGAATACCAAAGAGCGGATCATTATCCATGAACAACAATCCGTGAAGATTTGGCACAGGAATACCAAAGAGCGGATCATTATTCAATAGTGCAACTTACAATATCATGATAGTCATTATAAACGCCTTGTGAAATAACTGGAGATAAGGTTTCTTGAGAATTCCAAGAAGTACTTCTTAGATGGTGAACCAGTTGAGTCAATAGAAACCGGAGCATGAGCTTCAGAAGCTGGATGATCAACATTCGTCGGAGGTTGAAAGTACACATCAAACATATCTTTTAAAAACAATGAATCCCAAACATTGATTCCCATTTGGAGGAGAGTCATCAAAAATTAAAAACACTGAATCCCAGTTATCCTTAGTATATTCATTCTTCATCAAAAAGAATATACACTCATCATCATTAAAAAATTAAGTCGTATAACCATTATTCAAACATCCATCATCATGTAGTATATTCACTCTTCTCCCCCTCAAAAGTTGCATCTCAAGTTGCCATTTTTGATTTAACAAGTGAACAAGAGTATACACCAATGAACGTAGATCCACTTGATGACTGAATGAGCGTGGAAAAACATGAAGCTTGTTGATGAAGAATGTAGATGAGTATGGCCATTCATGAGAGAATTTCTCATTAGCTGAAGATAAAGCGCACAGAAGAGCGTACACTTTTCTTTTCTATGAGGAACGGGGCCTGAAGTGTTATCTGCAGACGCCATAATGATGAAGTACGAGGCCTGAACTGATTTGAACAGACGTCATTGTTAAGAGCCCAGTCATATGTTTAGAGCCGCCCGAATCCAAATACCAAGGGACGATTTGTACGACCTGCTTTGGACAACAGACGAAGACAGAGAATTGGAAACATTGGATCCCCACGTGCTGATGGGTTCCTTTTGGTTAGCACAAACAGTCTTTGAATCAGCAGAAACCCTAGATGCAATGGCATTATCCCTAGGAGCTGAACTAGTAGAGGCATTAGACTTAGTCAAATGACATTTTGTGCTTAATGGGATTATTCTACCAGTTGGCTTCCAAACCTTAACAGGCACTATTCTCGGCATAGTGGATCTAGTTAAAGAGCAAGGTTTGCCATTCGTGAACATTCGACCTGTTGGCTTCCACTGAAATCCTACATTGGTAAAAACCTTCCCTGTAGGTTTCCAGGATTGCTTAATCTGTTTTGCTTTCCAAACTTTCTTAACTGGGGTATGATTCTTAGATCTCAGAAATAACACAAAACATTTATCATGATTACCGGAAGATAAACATTTTTTACATGTTTTGCAGACAGCATAAGGCCTCGAATTAATTTCAGTAAGCTTAGAGCTAATACTAGAACTAACACGATTCTTTTTGTTCAAATCAAACTTCTTGTCCCTATGGTGTTCTTTTACTTCCTTATCATGATCACTTTTAGTTTGCGTAATCCTATCCTTCTTTGCATTGCTTCTAGGTTTTGACCCGCTAACTTTAGTGTCAATCTTAACATCTGTAGAAGTAACGATGGGAACATTACATGGCTTCACTACTTTCTGCATTCCTGGTCTAGAAGTGCTGGGATCTGAAATTCTAGGAGGCACATCAAAGGTTGCTTGCTTGAATTTCGACATGGAACAAGGCATGTCAAGGGTCACATGCTTGGCTTTAGGCATAAAACAAGGCACAACTATTCTATCTCGCCTATTGTTAGATTTCGGACTTGTGACAATTACATACTCTAAGAGTTCCTGAGATCGTTTGGCATCCATGCAGGCATAGGCTATAGTACTATCAAAAGGTTTTTCTAATCTTTCATCTTCTACAATCTCACGGAGACCCTTCAAACTTTCCTTAAGGTATGAGAGGTATGCTTTATGTGCAAGTTCATTATTCCTAATGGGCGGAGGAATATATAACATATCGATAGCATATTTATCACAATCAGAAACCTTATGAACAGAGTATTTGCAATTGGGGATTGGCAACTTTCCTTTCACCTCACGCTTCAGATTCTCAATATCGTTAAGTAAAGAAGTTATCTTTTCAATTTGTTTATCATGATTAACTTTAAATGAATCACATAACTCTTTGTTTTGATCATTAACCTTTGAAATTTCAGCTTTAAAACAATCATTTTCCTTTTGCAAGTTATCAATTATGTTTTGAAGTTGGAAATTCTGAGAATCTAAAGGTGGAGGCATATGGGAACCAGTCACATCCTTCTTTTCACCCTTCAGTTGTGATATTTGGGCTTTCAATCTTTTGATCGTGTGGCAATGAGCTCGAATTTGTTCATCACGTTTGCTAATTTCAAAAACTGCATCAAACTCAGGAGCATCAGAGGATGTCTTGATATTTGAGGTTTTAACATTTTCTTTGAGATGTTGATGTTTTAATTGCAAAGCAAGATGTTCAACTTCTAATTTAGAATAATGTTTGACCAAGTTATCATGATCATCCTGTTCTATTTTCTCATGCAATTTTGAATTTGTTGTTTCAAGCTCAATGACACGATCATGGGAGACTTTCAGAGCAACAGATAATTCATGAAATTGAGAAGCATCAATGGAACAATTTGTAGCAGTGAAAAACACATCTTGAGCAATACATTCAGAAATCAGATTCTCATTCAGTGTATGCAAGTTCTTCCTCTCAATCTCATTATATTTTAATTCTCTCTCATAATCACTAACCTCAACAATCATTGCATCAAATACCTTTTCCATTTCTTTAATATCAGAATGCGTCCCTTTTTTAAGACTCTCAAATTGATCTTTTAGTTGTTTAAAGAAAGGCATGACCTCAGTTAAATAGCATTCTTTAGTTTGCTCAAAACCCCTTTCCCCTTCAGTTATACCGGTGGGTGTGATCCTTTTCTTACAAGTTTTCTCAAAATCAACAAATAGTTGAAAGATAACATATTCACTGATTAAGGTTTTGCTTTTAGTGGCAAGAGATCTAGGAACTAAGTGCATTGGTGTATTAGGAGGATACACAGTTGATTTAGGCAGTTTCCTACAAGGGGGATTCTTTTCAACAAGATTTTCAGCTTTTTGCATTTCCATATCCTTTTTCCAGAACACTTGTTCAGGGGTTAATAGAATCTGAGGCTTAAACTTGTTCAAGGAGATCCAATTTTCTTTAGTGTAATTATGGGGTTTGATCGTTATGTTATTCTTTTTACACTTAGGATCATTTAGCTTCTTATCCATTATCTCCCTAGATGCAATATCTAGTTTTCTATCTTCCTCAGTGCACTCAATGCAACTAGGTGTCTGTCTAGGTTTAAGAATCTCATTTCCATCATAGATTACATTTTGAGCTGCTTTTGCTTTCTTACCATACTCAGGATTGGGTTTATCTATAATGGGAACACTGTGCTTATCGCTTAAGACTCTGTGCTTAGTGATCATGTGAGCAGTCTGAATGGTATTCCCTTGTACGTACAACTTATTTTCAAGCTTGTTTTTCAAAGTTTTTAGATTGGAAAAATCATTCAAAAGTTTTGATTCCTTAGCCTTGAATTCTTGCTTAAGCATTTTAACATTTTCTTGAAGTTCGTGTTTTTGCTTAGCAGTATTAGAAAGCTTTTCTTGTAAGGAGTTTAACTCTTGTTTTAATACTTCTTCTCTAAAATTACTTTTTCTAATGATTGTGCGTATTTGGACATCCATTTCCTGCTCACGGGTTGTCAACTCAAACTTAGCACGCTGTTCATAAATAGCAACTTGATCCTTATAGGTATTGAGTTCAGTGGTCAAGGAATCATCAGGCACAAATGCAGTGTACTCATGCAATTCATAATCATCATTTTGAGAAGAAGATGCATACCTAGGTACTGCAGAAACTTTCATGCAACTTTCCTCTGCATTAACGTGCACAGGTTGTGGCTGGTGCACCTCTCTCTCTTGTGAACATGAGCCTGAAGATTCTATTTTAGCATTGTCCGACTCATCATTATTTGTTTTCTCTAACATTCTGCATTCAGCAACACCCGATTCTTCCACAGATACATTACCCAACTTATCACAACAATCTCTCAACTGCACCTGACACTCATTCACTTTTTCATCCTTTTGTGCAGTTTCCTCAATGTACTTTTTCACATTATCCATGAGTTGGATAAATGTCTCAATGAATTCCTGAATTTCCATTCCAGTATGTTTTTTGAAGGAAATTCCAGTCAAGTGTTGATCGTAATCTGCTGAATATTCCCCACTGATGAATGGCTGGAATTGTTTGTAGATTACTTGAAGAGCTGCACTGGAACCATCTTTTTGAACTTCTTCATTGGTAAGTTGCAGCTTTAAATGCTCTAAGTTCAACAGCAAGCTTTTTGTCAATGTAGGTAAGTCCTGGCGGAAAAGAGCACTACATGTTCGATCCCCAGCTATGGATAACAACTGTATGAGGTGCAGATGAAGTAGTTGATAGGGCTCAATGCTGCATTCCATTTGCATGGCATTCTGTAGCAGGTGCAATTCATTCTCATTGTACTCAGAACATGAAGATCTCACATCCTCGTTGTTTAATTCCAACATCTTTAATCGTTCAGTGTAGCATCCATTATCATTATTATCCACAGTATCATACAATTTAAGCACTTCTGAAATCACTGGGTCAGTAGAGTAAGACATGATGTGGTAGAATGCACGGGATTTTACCAGTCTATGATTTAAACCGAGAAATAGAATCTTTCGCGGGATTTTACTAAAATCAAGACTAAACCGTTAAGCAATGACCAATGGAATGTGTTAAGACGACTAATGGATCGACACAATGATAGACAATTGTGTGTTAGGTCTTATGATTGTTTGTGGGATAAGCAGAGATGTTGTTTGGTTGTGATTCGGATTGGTTTATGCCCGTTTTTCCTGAGAAATTTAGGTCTAAAGACTTAAAAACCTTAATATCTTCTGTTCGGAGCGGATTTAGACCTCGAAGATTGACCCGAATGATTTAGTTAATTCGGCGGTCTATTCTCCTCGTTCTCACGGTCGTTTTGATGGGTAGAACGCTGAAAACGGAGTTACGGTTCAAAAGTTATGGCCGTTTGAAGTTTTGACAGGAAAAATCAACCAAGTCGCTACGAATTCTTGAACCAAGTCGCTAACAACTAATTCGCTACACCACTAAGTCGCTAGAGTTCCAAGTCGCTAGCCAGATGTAAGTCGCTAAGTAGTAACTCGCTACCCCTCAAGTCGCTAGCAAAATTTTGGCAGTAATTCGCTACCCAAGTCGCTAGATATGCAAGTCGCTAAAGAGCAACTCGCCACAGACCAAGTCGCTACCACAAGTCGCTACCTGTAGTGGAGAATCCACTACTTGTACTTTAACTCGCTAGATCTAACTCGCTACCTTCAACACTGTAAGTCGCTACAAAAATGTGAAGCAAGTCGCTACCAAGAAAACACTCCGTGAGCTAAGTCGCTAGCTTGAAAAACCAAATAAACTTCACTTTTCAATCCAAAAACAACCCAACTAAGATGATTCAAGCTTACCAAATGAAAACCTAAACACTTTTGATGATTCTAAACATAAAAGTACCAACAAAATTCAAACTTTAACACAAGAGATCAACCAAATGATGCAAAAACCACTAAACTTTTTCAAACTCAAAAACCACCTAAAAACCACTATAAATCCAAAGATGTGCAAGATATGATCTAACCATGGCTCTTGATACCAATTGTTGGATATAACTTTTCACTTACACATCAAACCATAACACAAGGTGGAGTATAAGATGGAATTCTAGAGAGAGAAAGTTAGAGGTTTAGGGAACTTAGTGAGAGAAAGTGAAAGATATTATTATGAGCTCCAACTCTCTACCTTGGAAGGTAGAGAGTATTTATAGTCTTACATAACTCGCCACACTTTGGGCTGTGGATCAGGCATACAGTGGGTAAAGACCCGTCCGTCCTCCACGGTGTTACTTAACTAAAATACTACTTAACTTAAAAGAACTACGACTACGAGCTTTCTAACGATTACATATACTTGAGGTGACCGACTCTTTAATACCGGGAATTTCTAATTCCTAACACTTGATAAATATCAAGTCGCTACCAAAATCGAATAGCAAGTCGCTAGGTCCATTTCTTGACATAAGTCGCTATCTTGAGTAACAAGTCGCTACGACAAGTTAAATAACAATTCGTTAGGTCTAAGTTGCTATGTCAATGGTTTGTACCAAGTCGCCATGAGTAAAGACTCAGGCAAGTCGCTAGAATGAAAAAACTTTTTCCGATGAGATTTTTTCCGACTACTTTTCCGACCATACGCATACTTACCCAGAAAAAAACAGCGATGAATAATCATAAAGACCTGTTGATGACCAAGATTGAACCCAAAAATGACTACATATATCACGGATATTGACCAGACAACGCATTTGACGCAAAGATTTGACTATGATAAAAGTTGGACAAAGCATTTGACACAAGACAAATATTATTCACTTAAATGACCAGACTTTAATATTTGACCAAACAGAAAACAGAAAAACAGTTATGGACAAACAGAAAACAGATAATGTTTTGCCACAATACACTAAAAAAAACGTATTCCGACCAAGAAACATAGTACGAAACAGCAGCCTCAAACACGATTCAAACCACAATAAATCATCAAAACACAATAAACCTGGCTATGGTACCAATTGTAGGATCGAAATATTTATTGTGTTGATGATTCGGGTGGTCTTGGATGATCGAAATACATGTTTGCCATAGTTAGAGAGTTAGTAGAGAGAGAGAGGGTGTTCTTGCTAGAGGTTTACACAAATGAAAGATTAGATTAAAATGAGAAGAAGCACCACCCCTTCCATAGATGGAAGGGGTATTTATACTTATAGACTCAACGACCTCCTAACGGCATGTGGATCAGGCATACAGTGGGTAAAGACCCGTCCTTCCTCCACGGTGATGCACTAAGCTATACTACGCTACAAACTAATAAATAAACTACTAAATAACGAAACTAACGACAAGTCTACGAGCTAACTTATGCTAGATAATATTTGGGGTGACCGACTCTTCACTATGGAATTTTCTAATTCCTAACAAACCCTCGGGCTCAGGAAAACTTCCGAGCAACACGATCGCTAACCCGAGGGGCGATGCAAAGGCGATCACAACCAGAAGTGGTGTTTCATACAATGGACCCGCTATTCCTACTACCTCTTCTTCTTCTCTCCCGAAGGTAGTGGAAAGTGAACCTGAGACAACAAAGGACAAGGAACTTCCTACTAATAACGGAGGTACCAACGATGTCCATCCTCAAGTTGTCCCGAAACCCAAATCCAATCCAGGAGTTGTTTTTGAACCTCCTGTAGCTCCTGTTGAAAACCCCAAATCCAAATCTTCTATTCCTTACCTATCACGTTTAAATGAGCAAAAGCTCCACAAAAAAGCCAGTCATCAAATGGACAAATTTTTTCAAATTTTCCAAGAACTACATTTTGACATAAGCTTTGCGGATGCTATCATGCTGATGCCCAAGTTTGCATCAACTCTCAAACACATGTTAAGCAACAAGGAAAAGCTGTTTGAAATGGCTAAAACTCCTCTGAACGAGAACTGCTCAGCAGTTATCTTGAAGAAGCTTCCCGAGAAGCTTGGGGATCCTGGAAAAATTTCTCTTACCTTGTGTATTTCCAGGAATGGTTGAATGCTTTGCCTTAGCCGATCTTGGTGCAAGCATAAACCTGATGCCTTAGTCAGTATGGAAGAAACTTTCTCTTCCGGACCTTACTCCTACATGCATGACTCTTGAGCTTGCAGATCGTACAATATCCCGTCCACTTGGCATTGCCGAGGACGTATTTGTAAAAGTAGGAAAGTTCCATTTTCCAGCTGACTTTGTGATTGTAGACTTCGATGCCGATCATCGGGTTCCTCTCATTGTTGGACGAGGATTCCTGAGAACGGGCCGTGCTCTCATTGATGTATTTGAGCAAGAAATCACATTACGTGTAGGTAATGAAGCTGTCACCTTTAACCTTGATCAAACTTCGAGGTACTCCGCAAACTATGATTCTGAGTCGGTTAACCGAATAGATATCATTGATGTTGCTTCTGAAGAGTACTCTCAATAAGTTCTCGATTATGTTCATAATTCTTCGAGTGATAATCTCACTCATTCATCTCAACCCATCATTGCCAATTCTACTCCTTCTCTCACTCCGTTTGAGGAAAGTGACTTCATCTTAGAAGAGATTAAAGCATACGTGTCTAGTGATTCTGTTCCATGGGAAATTGATCACGCTCCCATCGACATCGAGGGGGACATACTTCTCAATGAGAAGTTGCTTAATGATGATCCATCATCACTCCCTCCCGTCGAGCTTCATAACAAGGAAGTCAAGTCAGTTGAGAAAACTGAAGAATTTCCTGAGGTAGAACTTAAGGACTTACCACCTCATCTCGAGTATGCATTTCTTGAGGGTGATGATAAATTACCCGTCATTATTGCTCGAGATTTAAGTAAAGATGAAAAGACTGCTCTCATAAAGGTCTTGAAGTCACACAAGCAAGCAATTGCTTGGAAACTTTTCGACATTAAGGGTATCAACCCTGAATTTTGTACTCACAAAATCTTGATGGAGGATGACTTCAAACCAGCAGTCCAACATCAGAGAAGGGTGAATCCTAAGATCCATGATGTTATCAAACAGGAGGTTATCAAACTTCTTGATGCAGGATTAATTTACCCGATCTCAGATAGTCCTTGGGTTAGCCCAATTCACTGTGTTCCTAAAAAGGGTGGCATAACTGTTGTCACAAATGAAGATAACGAGTTAATTCCAACTCGATTGGTTACGGGATGGCGTGTGTGTATTGACTATCGTAAGTTGAATGACGCCACCCAAAAAGACCATTTTCCTCTACCCTTCATGAACCAAATGCTTGAGAGATTAGCAGGAAACGAATACTATTGTTTCCTTGATGGTTTCTCGGGTTATTTTCAGATCCCCATTGATCCACAGGATCAAGAAAAAACCACATTCACCTGCCCATACGGAACTTTTGCCTACAGACGTATGCCTTTTGGCCTATGTAATGCTCCTGGCACGTTCCAACGATGTATGATGGCAATTTTCCCCGACATGATCGGGGAAACAATGGAGGTGTTTATGGATGACTTCTCGGTCATTGGGGACTCATTTCAAACATGTCTCTCCCATTTAGAAAAAATGCTAAAACGGTGTGAAGACACCAATCTTTGTCTAAATTGGGAGAAGAGCCACTGTATGGTCAAAGAAGGCATAGTCCTTGGCCATAAGATTTCCAAAAACGGGATTGAGGTAGATAGAGCAAAAGTCGATGTTATTGCTAAATTGCCTCATCCTACTACCGTCAAAGGTATTAGGAGTTTTTTAGGTCATGCCGGTTTTTATCGCAGATTCATACAAGATTTTTCTAAAATCGCCCGGCCTATGGCCCATCTTCTTGAAAAAGATGCTCCTTTTATCTTCTCACCCGAGTGCATCGAAGCTTTTGAAACATTAAAGAAAAAGCTTACTGAAGCACCCATTCTCGTTGCTCCCGACTGGGACTTGCCTTTTGAGCTCATGTGCGATGCAAGTGATTTTGCTATCGGTGCAGTCCTGGGGCAACGTAGATACAAACATTTTCAGCCTATCCACTACGCAAGTAAGACTATGACTGAAGCTCAAACCCATTACACCACCACAGAAAAAGAATTATTAGCCGTGGTGTATGCGTTTGAGAAGTTTCGGCCATACTTAATCTTGACCAAATGTGTGGTGTATACGGATCACTCGGCTCTCAAATATCTCTTTGCAAAACAAGATGCAAAGCCGAGATTACTCCGTTGGGTTCTCCTCCTACAAGAATTTGATATCATTATACGTGATAAAAAAGGAGCTGAGAACCTGGATGCTGATCATTTGTCCCGTCTAGAAAACCCTTACCAAGATGTTTTCGAGAAAAAGGAAATAAATGAAACATTTCCTCTCGAGACACTCAATGCGGTTTCTTTTCGTGGAAACTCTACCACCCCATGGTTTGCTGACTTCGGAAATTACCATGCGGGTAACTTCATAGTGAAAGGAATGTCGACCCAACAGAAGAATAAATTCTTCTAGGATGTTAAACATTACTTCTGGGACGACCCCTACTTATTCAAAATCTGTGCGGATCAAGTCATCCGACGGTGTGTTTATGGACAGGAAGCTATGGACATTCTCAAAGCTTGCCATGCTGGACCCACCGGGGGCCATCATAGTCCAAACTACACTGCCAAAAAGGTGTTTGATTCCGGGTTTTATTGGCCCACGATTTACAAGGATGCCCACGAATTTGTCAAAACCTGTGACGCTTGTCAACGTCACGGAAATATCCCTCAAAGAAATGAAATGCCGCAAAACGCTATTCAAGTGTGTGAGATCTTTGACATCTGGGGCATTGACTTTATGGGGCCATTTCCATCATCTCGAGGAAACAAATACATACTTGTGGCTGTTGACTATTTGTCAAAATGGGTTGAAGCGAAAGCTTTACCTACTAATGATGCCCGAGTTGTTGTAAAATTCTTAAAATCTCTTTTTGCTAGGTTTGGAACTCCACGAGCTATAATCAGTGATCGTGGTACACATTTCTGCAATGACCAATTTGATCGTGTCATGCAAAAGTATGGTGTAACCCACCGTCTCTCTACTGCATACCACCCCCAAACAAGTGGGCAAGTGGAAGTTTCCAACCGTGGTATTAAAAGAATTCTTGAAAGGACAGTAGGCGAAAACCGTGCATCCTGGTCGGATAAACTGGATGACGCACTATGGGCCTTCCGTACAGCTTATAAAACACCCATCAAGTGTACTCCATACAAGCTTGTGTACGGAAAGGCATGTCATCTTTCGATTGAGCTCGAACACAAAGCATACTGGGCCTTGAAACGTGCAAACTTCGATATTCAGACAGCTGGTGATCACAGAAAAGTTCAAATGAATGAATTAAATGAACTCCGTGATCAAGCTTACGAGAACTCTTTGATCTACAAACAAAAGACAAAGAAGATTCATGACTCCAAAATCAAGAACCGCGTTTTCAACGTCGGTGATCGAGTCCTTCTTTTCAATTCAAGATTGAAGATATTCTCGGGAAAGCTCAAGTCCCGTTGGTCTGGTCCATTTACTATTGCTAAGGTTTATCCTTATGGTACTATTGAGTTATCTCAACCCGATGGTCCAAATTTTAAAGTGAATGGTCATCGATTGAAACACTATTTTGGAGAGGACATTCCACCAGTGGTTGTTCCGGATCTACAAACTTTCCCCATGAACCAATGAATGCGGGGATCGAGTCAAGCTAGCGACTCGGTAATCAAAAACAGTAGCACACACCATATGGGTTTTCACCCATATTTCTGACTTCTTTCTATTTTCTACCACCCTAGTGTGGGGGAGTTGCCCCCCGCTGTTGTATATAAGTTTCAGTTTTTTTTTTTTTTTAAAAAAAAAAAAATGTGTATATATCAAAAATAAAATAATGGCCGTAGTATTTCCCTTTTACGTTCTATGTTTCGGCATAACCGCCGGTACTTTGAATATTGAGGGCAATATTCATTTCTAGTGTGGGGGGGAATTCTCACGAATTTTATCATGTAATTATACCGCCCAATTCCCCCATTTTTGGCCAAATTTTTTTTTTGAGTAAGTGTTTTGCACTTACTCAGCAAATGGTAATCAGTCCGCCATGTCTAACCCACATAAGGATTGGCTAATCCAGGAGCAAACGGCTCTTGGTAAAGATATCTCAAATCCGTTGACGGCTTGCAATTTGCCTAAAATTGTATGGTGTTCAGCTAACCATATCTTTAATTAGTAAAGAGTTGGCTAGTCCAGAAGCAAACGGCTTCTGGTAAAGACAAATCAAAACCGTTGAAAGCTGGTGATTTGCTCAAAATCATTTGGTTATCATTGTACCAAGGTTCTTACTTGAACTAAAACAATTGGCTACTCCAGAAGTAATGGCTTTTGGTAAAGAGATGAAATCCATTAATTTTTCTCAAAAGATTGCTAGGGACTAGCAATATCTAAGTGTGGGGGATTGATGAGTGTCTAAATACTCATCATTTTTTTACCATTTAAACTGCAAAAACATCTGAAAACACTCAGAAATGCATTAAAATGATGAAAATATCACAAATAAGTGTTTTATGTGTTTTAAATGCAAAAATACCAAAAACAGGTGAAAAACGTATCAAGTTTGCATAATTGGCAGTTTTAGTCCCCCAAGTTTCAAAAGTTGTCAAATCTAGTCCCTGGAATCCAAAAATATGGAGTTTTATCATTCAAGGTCCCTGAAATATTCTAAATTGTCAAAAATGGTCCTTGAATGAATCTTTGGGCAAATGGCAGAAAAGGTCCCTCAACTTTGAAAAATGTCAAAAATAGTCCTCGGATATTTAAAAATGGAAAATTATCAAATGTGGTCCTTGTACTATTCATATTTGGCAGGATTGGTCCTTGTGTTAACTTTGGGAAAATTACAATTTCAGTCCCTATACTTTCAGAAATTACAACTTTGGTCCTTGTGATAATTCAAAACCAAATGGACCCTCTTTTGTATTATTACCCCAGCCAAAACAAAAGAACCCCTGTCATAAACCTGTGAACCCCCCTAATTTGACCCCTTCCGTTATTAATAAAATCCGGTCAACAAAAGTCAAAAACCATGGTTACTGTTCATCGTCCTCACAATCCCCGCCAAAACCAGACACCTCCTCAAACCACCCTGGTTTCCACCTTTCCACTTGCTTCTTCCACCTTTCCAGCTGTATAACAACTCCCTTCCACCTCCACAACCACCAAAATCCATTAATTTCAAAAACCTGCTCAAAGAATTTTTTGGCGCCAAAACTCCACATGGACGAATATGATGAGTTAGAATGATCCAATGGTTCAGGTGAAGTGGGAAAGTCTCAGGGATGTCGACAAAGCTCAAAAAGATCATTATAAAGGGGAAAGGAAGCAATGTAGAAGACTATCTAGTGTAATTTTATTGTGTTTAGCTCGTTTTAAATAATTTGTGATTTCCAGTTTATCTAAAAGCTTTCAAGTGATTTGTTAAGTTATTTCAGTGCATTGTAAACCTTTTTAAGTAATCAATTTCAGTTTTTATTCACGAATTCAGTATATGCAATTTTCATGTCCAAATTCTCAAAATATTCGAATAATGTTATTAGTTGTTGCTAAGAACTCTTAAAGCTCTCATAAGCTTCTAAATAGCTTCTCAAAGCTGTTAGGAACTTTAAAATCCAGTTTAAACTTAAAACTCAAAAATACAAAAAAATATGATTAATAGGTAAAAAAAATCAAAAATCAAGAAAAAAGAAACAAGACAGCTGTAGCAGTGTTGAATATTGAATAAAAGTTGGTTTAGAACCTCATGGGAGGTAATAGGATGGTCCTTGGTATCTAGTTCATGGTTTCTCAGCTTGGATATCATTTTGTAAGAATTTTTCTATTTTTGTGATTTTACTGTGCAATTGCTTATTCTTTGCTTATTTTTAGTTCTTTTAGCTTATTAAGTATATCTTAGTTGAATTAAAGATTAATATTGTAGACTTGATTAATTAGTTCTCATCTTTATTAAAAAATTTATATTAACTGTTATAATAGCATAAGATAGAAGCTAGTGGAATTATAGTTTAAGCTAGTACTTCTGTGTTCATTTAAGCTTAATAACTCATAACAAAGTGATAAAAAGCAGTTTCAATAACCTTGGTACTCATTTGCCTTAAAAAACCAAAAATCAGTTATATTAAAGGTTGTTTGGATTTGCTGAGTTTGTTAACTCAGAGTATGCTTTTGTTGATATTTCTAGTTTGTACATGTTACCTTAGGTCTAAATAGGTTAGTTAAACCATAAAATATAGTGCTTGTTCAGTAAAAAGTCAAAGTTATCTTAATCTCACCCATAATAGTTAACTGTTAGGATTTTGGATTACAAATCTCATCACAGTAGTTGATAACTTGATATTTGATTCGTTGTGAAGTGAGTGGTGAAAAACACAATATCAACGTATATCAAAATAACCGTAAAATTCGACAAATTAACCCTTTAGGAAATAGGTCAACGTGCCAAACCTCACGGGTGTGATAAAAGTGATACCGGGAAAGTGATTTCCCCGGGTCGTGTCCCAACGAGGTGTGAAATTGACGGGATCGTTGAGTTTTGTGATAAGGACTTGAATGGTTAAACGAATTTTGGATTTTGATTACACTACAAATTAAAGAACGGAAATGAAAATAAAGCATGTAAAACAAAGAAAACACTAAATAAAATACGACTAAGCCTAAGAAACAATAAAACAACGCTAAATTACATCCTAGGGTGCTAAAATGCGAAAATGCTAAAAACCGGCAACCACCCGAGCCAAAAACGTAAAACTTTTGCAATTTAAGGGCTACGGGTGTGAAAACAATTTTCATACATCCTAAATGACTAAAAATAATTTTAGGAAAAAGCCGGGTATTTTTTTGACTTTTTAAATTAATTTCTACGAATTAAAATCTATTTTACTCTAATTAAATGATTAAAAATATTAAACTAATATGGAAAAATCTGGAAAAATCACAAAAACTACTTCAAGGAACACTGATTAAGAGAAAATTAAGAAACGTGGGTGGTACTATTGAAAATAAGCTAGAAATAAGCTAAAAAGGGCTTATAAGCTAAACTGCCTAAGGTGTCCTTAAGAGATCAATTATGCAAACTATGACTGATAAAAGTCCCAAGGGCGCCTGGTAAGAGTGTGGTGTTGTGAGGTGGATGGCGCGGGTTCGAGTCCCAGCCATGCCATTTTTTGCAAAACATTTTTTTTTTTTTTTCAACTTTTCTTTTTGAAACTTACAAAGCTTATTGAAATGAAGGTTTTTTGTAAAGAATTTTTTTGTTTATTAGCTTTTAGAATAGGCAGTCTTTACTGCTTATCTCAAACAGTTTACCAATTGAGCCAAGCAAATATTCTTTTGAAATTACTACAGGCCTTCACCCAAACACCCTTTTAGCAGTTAAAAGGCAAATAAGCACAAAAAAAAAATTGAAAGTCAACTCAGCTATACTGATGTGAACACATATACTGCGAAATAAGCTACACTTTATAAGAGTAAACACAACAACAAGGGGCAATAAGCAGTTTGACTAATGGGAGGTCCTAAACTAACTAAGTGGGCAATTAAGCAGTGGATAAGCACAAGCAAACATCAAATAAGCTGTAAGTAAACTAAACCTAAACTAAAGGCACCTAGAGAATCTAAATAAGCTAAGTTCAAGCACTAATAAGCACAAAAAAATGGAAACTACAGCTGAGATACTAGTGCAGCAAACATGCCTGGGGTCTCTGTTTGCAGCTTAATCATGAGCTGAAAAATGAGCTTCCAATCAAGGTGCAAGCTGCAAAATAGAGTTAGGCAAGTGGAGATGTAGTGCAAACCAAGTGGAACCCAAAAACAACTGTTTAGCAGCTTAAAAAGAAGTCGAGATCAGATCTTGGGGGGCTGTTTTAGCTGCTGGTGCAGAAAACAAAACAAGGAAAAATGGACTTTTGAAATTCAATGTTGACTATGTTAGAAGCTATTTCGACACTTGAAACTTGAACTAGAGTGAGTTGGATACAAAAAGATTAGAGAAAGACCAAATCTTCTAATTTTGAAAACTAAATAAGCTATAAAATAAGTTCGAGAACAGCACCCGTGGCTGCTGTTACAGTAAGTTTTTCTTTTCTTTTTCTTAACTCAATTCCCACACAATCTATTCAAACCAAAATGTAGCTAGTGTAACTTGACTAATTATGTCAAAAGGAATATGACTTCAAAAGTCAAACGGGTAAAAATGCTATTTTTGACCATTAAAGATCCTGACCCAAACACTCTTAACTGGTACAAGTACTTGAGACTCTTAGATAAAAAAAAACTTAGAACTTGGAATTTCTTTCAATAAAAACTACAACGCAACTCAGTAACTTTACTTTGGAAATCTAAACTTCTACTAAATGAGCACTAAAAGACTGTAACATAAAAAAAAAGCTTTCATTGATTAAAAGGAAACATTACAATAAAACTTAAAAAAAACATAAACTGATTTAAAACTAAAAACTAAAGGGTGCCTCTAAATGGCTAACAAAGTCCCTATTTATACTACAAACTACTAAGGTCTTCCACTCTTTTTTCTTCTGGTCTTCTCTTCTTGTGTTTCTTTTGTGAGTGCAAGGCTAAAGATCCACATTTGTGCTTTCTTGAAACTGAATCCTGACCCTTCAATAGTTAGGTATCAAATGAGGAGCAATCAGGGCCATCCACTGTGCCTTTTAAAGCTTGGATTGCCACAGTGGCAAGTCTTGGGGGAAGGGGCAGTGGGTTTGGGAAAAGGTGATGTTGGGTAAAAGGGTTACAGCAGGTTGAGTGTTTGGGAAGCAGAGAAAGAGTTTAGGGAACTGTGTTCTAGGGTTCTGGGTTTGTGATACTTGGGCGGGAAAGAGAAGAAGACAGGGGTGTGGGTTGTTATCTCATTTGACCGGGTCAGGGTTGAGAGGGTTGACCGGGTTACTGGATTGGGTTGGATGTTTGTATTTTGGGCTTGGTTAGTTAGTATTGGACTTAGGATATAATTTGAAACCCATTGCAAATATAGGGACTAATTCTGCCCAAACTGAAACTCCAGGGATCAAATATGTAGAATCTGAAAATGTAATCCAAGGTCTATACTTGTGAATCTCAAATAGGTTGAGGACCATTTTTGCCAAAACTGAAATTCCAAGGATTAAATTTGACAATTTTAAAGATCCAGGGACCAACACTGTAATTTCTCAAACTTTTGAAATTTTTAACCAAAGGACTAATTATGACAACTTATGATTTCAAAAGGACCTTTGGTGACTTTTCTTTTTAAATTACGTGCTCAGGGACTATTTCTGTCAATTTTTGAAAGTCGGGGGGACTGAAACTGCCAATTATGCAAACTTTGTTCGTTTTTCATCTGATTTTGATAATTTTGCATCTGAAACATATAAAACACAATTTTGGGAAATTTTCAGTATTTTGATGCATTTCGGAGTGTTTTTAAATGTTTTGCAGCTCAGATTTGACCTAAAATGATGAGTGAATACGCACTCATCAAATCCCCCACACTAAAACATTGCTAGTCCCTAGCAATCTTTTGAGAAAACATAATGGATTTGAATCTCTTTACCAAAAGCCATTACTTCTGGAGTAGCCAAATGTTTCAGTTCAAGTAAGAACTATGGTACACTGATAACCATATGATTTTGAGCAAATCACCAGCTTCCAACGGATTTGATTTGTCTTTACCAGAAGCCGTTTGCTTCTGGACTAGCCAACTCTTAGATAAATTATCAATATTATCTTTGGTGAGCTGATTACCAATTATGGTTTTCCAACTGCCTTTACCACAAGCCATAACCTTGCGGGCTAGCCAACTCTTCACTTTTTATGATATGGTGAGTTGAGAACCATACAATTTTGGGCAAATTGCAAGCCATATAAACGGATTTGAGAAATCTTTACCAAGAGCCGTTTGCTCCTGGATTAGCCAATCCTTTTGTTTATTAGACATGGCGGACTGATAACCATAAAAAAAAAAATTTGGCCAAAAATGGGGAAATTGGGTGGTAATACATATGATAAAATTCGTGAGAATTCCCCCCCACACTAGAAATGAATATTGCCCTCAATATTCAAAGTACCGGCGGTTATGCCGAAACATAGAACGTAAAAGGGAAATACTACGGCCATTATTTGATTTTTTTTTTTTTTTTTTTTTTTTTTTTTATTTATTTTTTTTTTGAGAAAACTTATATACAACAGCGGGGGGCAACTCCCCCACACTAGGGTGGTACACACGGGTGAAAACCCATGTTATGCTACTGTTTTTGATCACCGAGTCGCTAGCTTGACTCGGCCCCGAATTTATTTGTCCTTGGGGAAGCAAGTGGAAGAGAAAATCTCCATCGGACTTTCATTTAAATGGTCTGGATACACATTGAATGTGTCAAAAGTTCCACGCCGATGAGATACATCCGGCTCAAAAGAAAGAGAAATGCCGGGGTCAAAGATGGTATCTTCACTCCCGTAGGAGTTAAGACATGGAGAAGAGATGGGAGGAGAAGGCAAAGTGTCAATTACTTGACAACGGGTGGGATGGGTGGGCAAAAGATTAGATTGAGGAACATTAACGGAATGTTCAGAAATCTTATCCACCACTTTAGAAGTCACAACATCCGTGTTGGACTTAAGAAATATCCGAGAGTGAACTCCCTTGAAAGGTAAGATACCGGGTTTGAAAACTTTATCCTCGGAGAGGAATGAAACGCAAGTATCAACCACGGTAAAATCCTCAAGGGTAGATGAGTCACTCATAGATAAAAGAGGATGCAGAGCATTTTGCTCAAAAATCTCATCCTCAATTCTCAGAGGAAGAGGATCGATGTGAGCGAGTTCACCGCCGAACTCCTCATGGAAAGGCCAACTCCTTTCGGAAGGAGGAAGCAATTCAAATGTGGACGACTCATACTTAGGAAGAGAAAGATGAAAAGTGGGAATGCCACTACTCTCTTTTTCAGTATGAATGTCATCAAAGCGGAATACATCAAATTCCGGAAGAGAATCATTGGAAAAAGCCTCAAGCTCAAGAAATGTTTCGGGCTTTTCCAAGATAGAGTCACTATCCACAACGGGGATAGGAGATGAAGCTGGCTTAGCACAGAATGATTCGATCTTAGAAACGAGGAGATTTACATTGAACAATTTTTCACGAAGTATCTCGTCCTCAATTTTCAGATCATCAGAATCTCTCACTTCCTCCAAGCTAACTAGCTCAGAAGGTAACTCCTCGACATAATCGATGTCTCCATAAGATAAAGAATCGTCAAACGAAGTACAATCGTTGTCAGAATCGGAGAACATCTCGACATGATCGTTTGGGATGTCAAGAGGAGGAGAAGAATCATCATCAAGAGGCTCATCAAACATATTACCGGAGATAACCTCGGACTCACTTGGGGTTGGGACAAGGTTCTCAGCACAAGACGGTTCCGTTTCCAGAATAGTGCTAAGATTTTCGTCCCCCATTAAAAGATTATCCGACGGTTCTAAGGTAGATAGGCAAGATAAGGGCGGAGATTGGACATGTGCGGTACTTTGTGGGCTTGAGATATGCACCTTGTCCTTTGTCATCTCCCAATCTTCTTCATCCTCGTCATCGAGACGGCAAGCTTCGTTAAAGAGGAGAAGCTTTTGAGCTGCTCGCTCATCGGCTAGTAATCTTTCGTTGAGAGCTGCTTGTTCCTCGGAAAGTTCTTCAAGGATACAAGGATATTGATCGATGACGGGAAGTTGTGGGGGTTGGACATTGTCAAAACTGGAAGTGTTATAACAAGGATCGGGTCCAAAGTAATTATGATTCCACGATTGACATTGATAATCATCATGAGGACCCCCACACTTAGCACAATGAGGGTATTGGGGAGAGAAATTTTGAAATGACGTTTGATCATTGAAATGATGAAAATACGGTTCTGGTTCGTATGAATTTTGTGGAGGGTAATTGAAATTGTTTTGAGGATAACTGAAAGATTCCGGGTTAGAATCATAAGCAAATGAATTCTCAGCGCAAATCGAACAACATCCATTGACAAGATAGTTTCCACACCACTCGCACATACATTTTAAACAACGAAAACCTTGTGGTAACAAGTCTCCACAACCGTAGCAATAATTTTGATCAAACAAAGGTATTTCGGGCTCGGAAATAGGAATTGAGGGTTCAACAACATCACAAAATGGAGGTAGGTTATTTCCCGAAGTTGAATCTTGACGAAGTTCAATTAAGAAGTTTTGAATCATGTCATTTCTGGCCCTAAAGAAGTCGTCGGTAAAACGTTTTGAAGATTCCGGAGTTGGGACAAGTGGTGTGCTCTTAGAGCTAGCAAGTTCCACCACTTCCGTTATGGTCTCCGGTGTTTGAACGGGTTCATCGTAATCAATTTTAATTCTCGACCTTTTTTCATTGGCTTGAATTTTTTCAATTAGATTACGGGTTCTAGATTCAAAGAAAGTATCCTCGTAACCCTCGGTGAGTGCTTGAGGTAACTCCGACGTTTGAATGGGCTCGGGTTGTGGCGGGTGGTCGAAATAACTTTGAAAAGACTTTTTGATGGATAGTTCGCACAAATTGCAAAATTCGCTTGAACTAGGCCTTCCACACCGCGCACACACACACTTGTGACCATGATGTTGATGATTGTCGACATTAGAATTAAACATATAGAGGGTTAAAGAGATAGAATTAAACGATTTTGAGGTTAAAGAAGAGTAGAATCAAACGGTGCGAGAGGGTAAGAGAAATAGAATCATACGGATAAGAGGAATGAGAAGAGTATTTTTGGATTTTTCAAAAACGGTAACTTCACGAGGAAGGTTCTTCAAGTCACTAATCGCAAAAACTTCACGATATTGTCGCAACACACCTCCCCGGCAGCGGCGCCAAAATTTGATTCGTTGTGAAGTGAGTGGTGAAAAACACAATATCAACGTATATCAAAATAACCGTAAAATTCGACAAATTAACCCTTTAGGAAATAGGTCAACGTGCCAAACCTCACGGGTGTGATAAAAGTGATACCGGGAAAGTGATTTCCCCGGGTCGTGTCCCAACGAGGTGTGAAATTGACGGGATCGTTGAGTTTTGTGATAAGGACTTGAATGGTTAAACGAATTTTGGATTTTGATTACACTACAAATTAAAGAACGGAAATGAAAATAAAGCATGTAAAACAAAGAAAACACTAAATAAAATACGACTAAGCCTAAGAAACAATAAAACAACGCTAAATTACATCCTAGGGTGCTAAAATGCGAAAATGCTAAAAACCGGCAACCACCCGAGCCAAAAACGTAAAACTTTTGCAATTTAAGGGCTACGGGTGTGAAAACAATTTTCATACATCCTAAATGACTAAAAATAATTTTAGGAAAAAGCCGGGTATTTTTTTGACTTTTTAAATTAATTTCTACGAATTAAAATCTATTTTACTCTAATTAAATGATTAAAAATATTAAACTAATATGGAAAAATCTGGAAAAATCACAAAAACTACTTCAAGGAACACTGATTAAGAGAAAATTAAGAAACGTGGGTGGTACTATTGAAAATAAGCTAGAAATAAGCTAAAAAGGGCTTATAAGCTAAACTGCCTAAGGTGTCCTTAAGAGATCAATTATGCAAACTATGACTGATAAAAGTCCCAAGGGCGCCTGGTAAGAGTGTGGTGTTGTGAGGTGGATGGCGCGGGTTCGAGTCCCAGCCATGCCATTTTTTGCAAAACATTTTTTTTTTTTTTCAACTTTTCTTTTTGAAACTTACAAAGCTTATTGAAATGAAGGTTTTTTGTAAAGAATTTTTTTGTTTATTAGCTTTTAGAATAGGCAGTCTTTACTGCTTATCTCAAACAGTTTACCAATTGAGCCAAGCAAATATTCTTTTGAAATTACTACAGGCCTTCACCCAAACACCCTTTTAGCAGTTAAAAGGCAAATAAGCACAAAAAAAAAATTGAAAGTCAACTCAGCTATACTGATGTGAACACATATACTGCGAAATAAGCTACACTTTATAAGAGTAAACACAACAACAAGGGGCAATAAGCAGTTTGACTAATGGGAGGTCCTAAACTAACTAAGTGGGCAATTAAGCAGTGGATAAGCACAAGCAAACATCAAATAAGCTGTAAGTAAACTAAACCTAAACTAAAGGCACCTAGAGAATCTAAATAAGCTAAGTTCAAGCACTAATAAGCACAAAAAAATGGAAACTACAGCTGAGATACTAGTGCAGCAAACATGCCTGGGGTCTCTGTTTGCAGCTTAATCATGAGCTGAAAAATGAGCTTCCAATCAAGGTGCAAGCTGCAAAATAGAGTTAGGCAAGTGGAGATGTAGTGCAAACCAAGTGGAACCCAAAAACAACTGTTTAGCAGCTTAAAAAGAAGTCGAGATCAGATCTTGGGGGGCTGTTTTAGCTGCTGGTGCAGAAAACAAAACAAGGAAAAATGGACTTTTGAAATTCAATGTTGACTATGTTAGAAGCTATTTCGACACTTGAAACTTGAACTAGAGTGAGTTGGATACAAAAAGATTAGAGAAAGACCAAATCTTCTAATTTTGAAAACTAAATAAGCTATAAAATAAGTTCGAGAACAGCACCCGTGGCTGCTGTTACAGTAAGTTTTTCTTTTCTTTTTCTTAACTCAATTCCCACACAATCTATTCAAACCAAAATGTAGCTAGTGTAACTTGACTAATTATGTCAAAAGGAATATGACTTCAAAAGTCAAACGGGTAAAAATGCTATTTTTGACCATTAAAGATCCTGACCCAAACACTCTTAACTGGTACAAGTACTTGAGACTCTTAGATAAAAAAAAACTTAGAACTTGGAATTTCTTTCAATAAAAACTACAACGCAACTCAGTAACTTTACTTTGGAAATCTAAACTTCTACTAAATGAGCACTAAAAGACTGTAACATAAAAAAAAAGCTTTCATTGATTAAAAGGAAACATTACAATAAAACTTAAAAAAAACATAAACTGATTTAAAACTAAAAACTAAAGGGTGCCTCTAAATGGCTAACAAAGTCCCTATTTATACTACAAACTACTAAGGTCTTCCACTCTTTTTTCTTCTGGTCTTCTCTTCTTGTGTTTCTTTTGTGAGTGCAAGGCTAAAGATCCACATTTGTGCTTTCTTGAAACTGAATCCTGACCCTTCAATAGTTAGGTATCAAATGAGGAGCAATCAGGGCCATCCACTGTGCCTTTTAAAGCTTGGATTGCCACAGTGGCAAGTCTTGGGGGAAGGGGCAGTGGGTTTGGGAAAAGGTGATGTTGGGTAAAAGGGTTACAGCAGGTTGAGTGTTTGGGAAGCAGAGAAAGAGTTTAGGGAACTGTGTTCTAGGGTTCTGGGTTTGTGATACTTGGGCGGGAAAGAGAAGAAGACAGGGGTGTGGGTTGTTATCTCATTTGACCGGGTCAGGGTTGAGAGGGTTGACCGGGTTACTGGATTGGGTTGGATGTTTGTATTTTGGGCTTGGTTAGTTAGTATTGGACTTAGGATATAATTTGAAACCCATTGCAAATATAGGGACTAATTCTGCCCAAACTGAAACTCCAGGGATCAAATATGTAGAATCTGAAAATGTAATCCAAGGTCTATACTTGTGAATCTCAAATAGGTTGAGGACCATTTTTGCCAAAACTGAAATTCCAAGGATTAAATTTGACAATTTTAAAGATCCAGGGACCAACACTGTAATTTCTCAAACTTTTGAAATTTTTAACCAAAGGACTAATTATGACAACTTATGATTTCAAAAGGACCTTTGGTGACTTTTCTTTTTAAATTACGTGCTCAGGGACTATTTCTGTCAATTTTTGAAAGTCGGGGGGACTGAAACTGCCAATTATGCAAACTTTGTTCGTTTTTCATCTGATTTTGATAATTTTGCATCTGAAACATATAAAACACAATTTTGGGAAATTTTCAGTATTTTGATGCATTTCGGAGTGTTTTTAAATGTTTTGCAGCTCAGATTTGACCTAAAATGATGAGTGAATACGCACTCATCAATATTATAGCTTAATTTCATCTTATTATAGCTTATTACATCATATTCAGTCCATAGAATCAATCCTAAGTTCATATAAGTCAACATAGTTCATTTTATTAAAAAGTCAAAATATCACTTAGACAGTTTTTGAATAAAATGGATAATTTTATATAGGATTCAATATTAAGTTTCATACTTTGTGCTTTTGGGATATTAAAATTTAGCTGTTCATCTTCACTAGAAAAATTTAAGTTTACTTCTACTTAGCTTATACACTGCTTATTTCTTTGTCTCTTTTAAGTACTTTTTTAGAAAACTCCCCTGTGCACAGTTGAGCTAGTCTATTTCACAAGCTCATCAAGAGCTTATTAGTGAGACTCAGCTTGTGAATTTTATCTTTTTGGAAAGCTTAGCTGGTATACTTAATAGTTCCAATGTTTGTTTTCATTTCCTAGCTTATTAAAGTGCTTAAATATAAGCTTGATAGTGCCTAGTAACCACAAAAGTACCCTGTGCAACCAGTCAAGCTTGTTCTTATTTGAAGCTTATTTTGTGCTTATTTATAAGTTATTTGCTTTTTCAGTTATAATTCTAGCTTATTATTAGTTGCCTAGCTTATTTCCAGTTTACCTTAGCTTATTTACTAGCTTATTGGCCATTTTGGCTTAACCTTGTGCTTATTCTAATTCTTGCACCACTGTTAAGAAATAATAAGCTCAATCTGAGCTTATTAGTGGTTTTCATAAAAAGTTTTAGTTTTATAAATTGCTTATCTCATTGTACTTAATTAGTTTGTAAAAGAAAATTCCAAAAATAAAATATTTTGCAAAAAGGGAGTTGCTGGGATTCGAACCCTGGCCACCCAGCTCACCACACACACACGCTACCAGTTGCCCTTGGGTCTTTGACTGGTCATTCTTTGCACAATTTAATTCTTAACCCTTGTTTTCTATTTTAGCTTATACGAACCAATTAGCTTATTTACAGCTTATTTAAATAAGTTGTTACACCTTTTGTAATTTTCTTAGCTTTGTATTGTTATAAAGTATTTAATAAAAAAGTTTCAGAATTTTCTAAATAGTTTTAGTATTTTTAATCATTTAATTAGTTTAAAATAGTATTTAATTCATAATAAAAAATATAAAAGTCAAAAAAATATAAATCTTTTTTCTAAAATTTTCTTTTGTCATATAGTAAGTAAGAAAATTGTTTTCACACTCGTAGGACTTTTATTTTACAAATTTTACGTTTTTACTTGCGCACTCGCGTAATTTTTACATATAACGCGCGTTTTCATTCTAGGTCACGTTTTTAGGTAATTTAGGTTTACACTTCAATTAAAATAGTTTATTTAAGATATTTTGTTTTAGAAATCAAGAAAATCCAACTTTAAAAATAGTGATAGCGTTTATTTAATAGAAATTAGCTTTTTAAATTTTCTTTAATTTGCATTTAAGCACCTGTAATTTACAAACTTTTTCTCTAGGTATAATTATTCCAAATCATCTCCTTTTCCCATTCAATCTGAACGTTTTTTGAACACCATTAATCCTCCGTGGGACTTAACGACCCAGGAATCCACTATATTCCTCCGATCTTAATTGTATTGGTTTTAGACTGTTTGAATTTTATTACGGTTGACCATTCACAAGTGGTTGACTTGTGTAATAAACTTGACGGTTTGGACTCAATCTCTTATCCTTGGTCATCATCAGCAGGAGTCTGTTTAATTTCGGCATCAGAATCTTCAATCTCCGGCCTAGAAACAATGGAAATATGGATTTTTGGTTGACTTTATTGCTATTTTGCATTGTTTGGTAGGCAAATATTATTTCATTTGCTTACCTCTTATTTTTCTTATCCTCTATAGGGTTGACATCATCGGTAGGAATCATCTCATTTTTGGCATCCAAATCTTCATTATCCGGCCTACAAACAATGGAAACATGGTTATCATGTTCACTTGATTGGTGTTTTGCATCTTTTGGTAGGCAAATATTATTTGCTGTGCTAACCTATTTTTTTCCTATCCTCTCTAGGCTTGGCTGGTGTAACAACTGATGGGGCTTTGGTATGTGGTTTGGATGGTGAGCATGCAACGACAGTTCCATCATCAACGGTGGTTGAACTTGTTGTTTCAACCGACAGTTGAGGCGGGTCTACCGTCCAGCAGGTAAAACTCTCAAAGCTTCCATACTCATAGTAGGTATGACTCTTGATTTCAAAAACATGCGTGAGGTTGGCTATAGCATGTGGTAAGTTTGCGTGCTCTTTCAAAGTCTTCAAGGTAAGGCGTGAGTAATGGAGATTGGGATTGGACAGGGAATTTATAAATAAACCTCGTCTTCCTCTTCCAATATTCATTCTGCTGGGAACTTGACCAATTCGGTTATTGGCTCATCAAAAAGCACCGCCATGGTCTGTTCAGTATCATCCAAAACATCAAGCTCTAGGCGATATCTGGAGAGGGCATGTTGCAAACGGTATGTATCAATATGAGTCAATTAATTTATTTAATATGAATGCAGATATTATAGGTGTTAAACATAACATTACCTTATTACTGGGTATTCGATTGGCTTGTCACACACATCACACCAAAAGCGCGAATCCTTTCTAGTTTCACATTTTTCCCATTTTTCACCTCCACATGATGGAAAATTCCATCCCTTCCTAGTCCGCACATTTTCATTCTGGGCCTTACAGAGGAAAGTTGCCGACTGTGCAGGTATAAGGTATGTCAATATTATACAGGGGAATGAGTCTAGAGACATGGAGGATGCAAAAGAATACACACATCATTTTTCAATTGCGGGCCCATATGAGGATATTCTCGATTGTCCTTGGCCTTGGTTTTGAGTTATCTGCACGTGAAGCTGCTTTTGAAGACTCAACACTGCTAAGAAACAGGTAAACGATGATGTTAAGTTTCTACATTCTATGAAATTTTCAATAATAAACACTAAATTCATACATCTTCATACTCAATATCTGATTTCAATGCTTTGATTGCAGGGATCTCAGCATCATTCCATATCAGGGTGGATGAACTACTGGATAAACGTAGCTTATCTAGAAGGTAACATTACAACTTAAATTAGCATGTCAAAGTTGGCTTAACATGAATAAGCTAAATAATCCATGCCCACTCACTGTCATACTATTTTGCAAATGTTGATGTCAGCACAACAAGACACATGCATGTATATTTTTATTTCTTCTCAATCAATATATCACCAAGGCCACCCCATAGAGTCACCCGTATTGATTGGCCCCTTGATGCACAGTACATAGAATTACAACAAACGGTAAGTTCATTAATAGATATTGGCAAATAACTCATAAACTTTATAACATCAATTGTAAAACTAACCAATGATTGGCCATATAAAATCAAGGTTTTTCCTGCCTGTTTTCGTGTAGTTCATCCTTCCAACATTCGTCACATACCTTGCAACATCTAAAAGGTAACAAATTTTATGACACGTTAGCAACACTATTTAAGGACAAAAAAAATGAACATACATAAACAAATAGAATATTACCAATGAGATACTTGTTGTCCGTAGGTCCGAGGTGATCAAAATCCACCAGTTGAAAAGGATACCTGACAAACCATTTTGGCTTGACAACGACTTTCCTTATGCTTGTTGCTCCATCAAACTTAAGCATAAAGGTATCGTCCTTCCTAATGTGAAATTCATCCTTGTTATTCATGACCATAAAATTTTTAACCGACTACACACCCCCTCATTTAACCTTAAAAAATTGTGAGCCACCGTTTCCTTGGCGGTACAATAGATTACATTACCCTGCTACAAAAGTGTGTTAAAAACGAGCTCATATTAGGTATTGGTGTTACACAGATTTTTTAGAAAGGAAGATGCATATACATTAGCTTCAGAGACCAATAATCAGAGCCCAAGTATCGCCCATTGGTAGAAGCATTTACATCCCATAATCTACACAACATAACTACAATCGTACCAGTGGCATCTAGCGTCAGTTCGTCCAGGAACATTTCAGACTTTGGGCTTGGTATTTCTGCAGCCATGATGATATACTAAATGGATTTTTTTAGTTTTATTGCTATTGGACTCACTCACCTCACTTACAATTTCTCGAAAGGAAATGGGCTTGCTGCCTCATTTATACAGTATACATACATTTAATAAGGATGTAATTGCATCTTGATTTGTATTATTTGAGGTTGCAAAACTGTAGGCCTTCCGTATGCCTGCATTAAAGGCTCCATTTGTATCTTTGAGGTTGCAAAACTGTAAAACTATAGGCCTTTTGTTTTCCTGCATTGAAGGATACCTTTCATGCGTATGCATTCAATTCGCCATATTGATAAATCGATGTAATTGATAGAGGTTTTGTGTAGCTTTAGCTATGTTGTACCGTACTTAATTTTGTGCACAAGAACTCTTGCCAATTAAATTAAGCACTTCAATCTTAAGATAGTATAGATAATTTTATAATTATTGAACTTAAACTTTTCTTATTTAACCATTTAAAGTTGTGCCTTGAGGCGCTCTTTAGACAAACCCTATTATTGTTATGTTCGGTATTTTTTTCAAGCTCGAAATTTCAACTCCCTTTTTTATGGACTAAATTCAACCATCGCTTAATGGATTTGGTTAAATACATTATTTCAAAATTATTTTTGAAAGTTTTAAATTATAAATATACTTAAAGTCCACAAACAACTTGGCAGTTGATCATCTCTTTAATACAAATATCCACTCCCCAACGCCTCATCACACTCGAGTGTTTACAGAGATTAACTGACTTCCAGAGACACAACCATTCTCAAAACTTCCAGCAATCCAAAAAGAACCACTATCGTAAAAAACAAAACAGTTCTTCACTAACCTTAAAATGATAAAACTTTATAATAAATCCCAGACCACAAAACTATATACTTATTAAGTTCACCTTTATAATATTCCGACATTCATTGTTTCCCGCTGATTGGTCATACAACCACCACCACCGGCGGCGTTGACGTCACCACATAAAATTAAACTCGCCTTTCATCTAATCGCAACTTACTTCGGTGACATCGTCTTAGTCATCTTTTTAAAAAATTAATTGTTATTTGATTGTAATCAATATTGTATAATAAATTAATTATGTGATGATGTGTGCAGAAAGTGTGTGAATGTTTGTTACGCGAAGGAACGCTATTGTTATTGCAAGTGATTCAGTTTATGAAGCTGACTAAACAAAATGTTACTAATGCTTTGTTGGTTTTGGTTCAGCATTATGGTGTTCAAGCTTTCACTATTCACCTACCGGGTCTATAATTTCTTTATCATTCATCGTTAGCGCTTTTATAGCTAATTGATTGATTTAATTGCTTTGTTTGGAACTTAATTTTTATTGGGTCGAGTGTTGTGGACTATGAGTGATCAGATGCTTTGTAATGTTAAGTTTCACGTATGTTAGATGGAAACCTGTAAGAGAAGTTATGGTGTTATGTAATTAATTGTTGAATGTAATATTGTAGGTAACGTTATTATTTTAAGTGTAAATTAGTGTGTCATTAGATTGCATATTAAGTGCTTGATGAAATTCATGAATTTAATTTTTTACTGACTGTGCATCGAAGTATATTTGATCCAAAAGTATCCCCTAAATTGTTTCTTTAGACTAAAATATAGAACAAGAGTAATTATGTTCAGTTCATGGTTATGGGTTTTAAGTTAACATGTTTTTTAATGTCTTATTACTGATAGGAATGCTCAAAGAGGAAGCAAAAATGATAAAACTGTTAATAAAAATAAGCCGTAAAAACATTTATTTATATTTTACGATCTTCTAATGTTTTGTCGATAACAAACGTAAAATCATTTTAACGAAACAAATAAAATACGTAAATAGTTTGAGCCAATAGTTTTCTAACACACTTACGTTTTCACATAAAATACTAAAACAAGTATAAGTGATTTTATGATTTAGTAATACATATGTACAACAACTAGTGTTTACATATTTGGGTAAATATATACTTAACTAGTGTATGCTAAAATGGGTAAAAACTAACAAATGGTATTGACCCATAACCCATGGTATTATCCAAACCACTTGACTAGGTACATTGAACTCATGAGATACATTGTATCTAATAAGAAGACCCATGGATCAACCCATAACCCATGACCCATGATCAAAATACCCATGGGTAAGAGGAGCGTCCCACGGATCCCTAGGATTACACTAGACGGATCCCTTGTGGGAGGGATCCTTGGGATCCGGGTAAGAGTGTCATATTTTGCCTATAAATAGTGAGCCATTTCTTCCTTTTGGCTTGCCACTCTCACACATACTTTCCCCAAGTATTGTACCTCTCTAACCACTAATCATAAGGGATCTTTCTATGTAGTTTGTCTTTTGTTTTTGTGTGATTCTCTAGGTTCCTCTTAAAGGCGAGATCACCAACTCTTGAAGTCAAGCAAGCTCAAGTCCATGAGTTGCCATGCTACGTCATTATCAAGACAACTGAGGTTCTCTTGTTGATAGTTCTTTCTTCCTCCGTAGATATGTTGTGTTTAAGGCATTAGTGAAGGATGCCGAAAGAGTCAAGATGAAAGCATTAGTGAAAGGTGCTTAACGTCCGTGTCAAAAGTATTAGTGAAGAATGCTAAAGGTATCAAGACGAAGGCATTAGTGAAATGTGCCAAGCGTTGTGTCAAAGGCATTAGTGAAGAATGCCTAGGAATCAAATCAAGTGGCATTAGGGAAGAATGTCTAGGTCGTATAGTCGATGAGGTACATCGTTATACACATAGTATTAGTTTATTTCCAAGGATGGTGATATCCTTGATGGTGTTGTAATAAGGAGTGGATCTCCTTGGGATTAGGTGTTGTGTTGTGTTGGGTAGTAGTTCCTCCATAGTAATGGAACTAGGTGCTTAGCCTAATACCTAATAAAGGGTAGGCGATGTTGTGATAGGTGTGGTTCATCTTGGTGTGAAAGAACCCGGTGGTTAGCCTAGTACCATAAAAAGAGTAGGCGACGTTGTGAAGGCTTCTCCGCCATAAGGAGATTGGTTTCGTGTAGTGTTTATAAACTCTCGAGTAGGTGACTCGGGGAGTGGATTAGGGCAAGGAAGGTGTCCTTGTAGCTGAACCACTATAAATACTCGTGTCGTGGTTATGTGCTTCTTACTCTCTATCTTTCATTATACTTTTATCTATCTATCTATCAAGGTCCAACATAAACAACCAAAGAGATTGACATAAGTTAATCTAAATGTTTTAAAACGAAGTATTAATTGGTAAAACTATTCAACCCCCCCTTCTAGTTTTCCACAATTGGCATCAGAGCTTCGTTACCAAGTTTCTTAGAGTATCTTGTACTTTAAAAACTTGTTACAATCCGCGTATGTTTGAAAACTACAAAGAAGGATTTTTCATGACATGTTTTTCTTTTAAAATCATCATAATGTTTATTGTTGGACAATGATAGAATGTTCTAACACTTTCGTTGTTAAGTATTCTCCATACTTGGATTTGGGCATGCCAAGAAGATCATGAAGAAACTATCAAAATATTTCTTCTTGAGAAAAGATTGTTTGGCAGTGCTTTTCTCACACATGGATCTGGAGATTCTAAGAAAATCACAAAGCATGTTCTCTAAATATTTCATTCTTTAAGAAGAATATTTAGCAAAGGTATGATCGTTAATAATCTACATCTGTTATCATTGTTGTTAAAATCTTAGTTGAATAATTAATCACTATTAGTAATTACTTAAGTAGTAATCTATATCAAAGACATCATCAAGAATAGTATTCTTCGATTGATATTGTATAGACTACACTACTAACTTGTAATAATGATATTTTGGTTATTTGATAGCCTCAATCATTATTCATCACAAAGGGCTTATTGACACTTCATCTATGTCAATACATATCCATGTGAAACTTCTTATATTATGATAAAATGGGATTTTATTATAATGTTTGAAACACTTCCCAAGAATTATGACTAATTCTTAGAAAGGGAACCACGTCAAATAGGACTAGTATTAAATCATCAAAACCTCAAATCACAAGTTTTAGAGCTTAAACATCAAAACTCTAGGCGTTTTAGAACTCCCAAACCAAAGTTATCAAGGAATGTTTGAGCTGATTTTTGTTGTCATGTCGGATCCCTGTGCTTATACTAGCCGGATCCCAAATGAGAGGGATCCGCGGGATCCGTGCGACAGAAGACAGCATAAGTTAAAGAATGATCACTGTGGAAGTTCCACAACTACTTTCCCTTCAAAGACTCACGAACAAAAACCCAATTACTGTTCATAGGAGCAATTTGATCATCTCTCTCAAGCATAACAATCATTTGTGTAAGTATAATCTTCACTACATTGTTAATTTAATTCCTTGATTTCTAGGATTACAATTTCTTCATTTTTAGAAGTTGGGTTCAAATGGGTTTGTCATAATTTGTTACCACGTTGTTTTCTAAGATATTTCAAATCAAATAATTAACATTGTTAATACAAATTAAACTCATTTCTTGAATTCAATAAAAATGAATTGAGCAAAATTATGATCAAACCCTCTAGGTTACTATTCACATTTAACACCACATTGTGGTTGTATTGTTTAGGAACAATCATGCCCAGCAACAAATACAATATTACCAAGAAACCGCTCATTACATACCAATGTACCATAGAAAAGATGGACTTAGTCCGGACGATAGGAAAGCCTTTAAAATGCTTGAAAGGAGACTCTTTCACGAAGATCAAGTTGTTGAACCATCGTTTATTGCCAATACCGACATAAGGGAAGTTTTTGGAACTATTGGGTTTGATTGTTTATTGGACATACACGAACAATTTGCCCGGTCTTTGTACTCGAGTTCTACAAGACCATGAGGATTACTAGAAATGATGATGGGTCCATCTCGATTGTCTTCACCATAAATGAGCATGAATACACCCTTTCGCTTGTAGAGTTTGGAAGAATAATAGGGGTTCCATATCAAGGTGTTTGCATGTATTCTAATGAGTGGTCATTGGAGGAGATACACTCTATGGTTGATCATCATGAAATCTATCACATGATAATCCCGGAAGCAACCACGGTGAGGGACACCGTGTTTATGCCAAGAGCATCCCCATCGAGGGTTACTAGGAATTCGAAAGTGATCTATAGGGATACTTTCCAAATGGAGCTCTCCGAGATGTACGGATTGTATAGGAAATGGGAAAATGTGATAAGGGAGAATGTGGTGTGCCTAGTAGGAAACAAGGATCACCCCAACACATGTCTAAGTTTCATGATCTATTGCCTAGTGACCGAGACTCGCTTTAACCTTGCCTACTACATGATCAAGAGAATGGAAAGTGCAAGAAGCATGGACAAGATGGATGCTCCTAACCCGTCTTGCTAAATTCATCTTTGCATTAGATCCTTCTCCGCAATCCTATGATCATAGCTTTTGCAACAAGGTTATGGTGTCATTGACCGAGGGAAGAACTACAAGGTTTATGGTAGATGGAAAAAGGCCTCACCCACCCACGGATTCCTCGGAAGAAAGGGAGAGGCAAAGAGAAGGTGAAGGTAGTAGCAACCCACTCGGAAATACCGATCTCGACCCCTTGGACTACATCAACCAATTGTCAGACGTTCCTGGTACATCACCCGAATGGCAACAAACCAAGGGAATCTTCAAGTGCTTCGCCAACTTCTTGAAGAAAAAGAAGTATAGATGGTATGATAAAGAGTGGAGGACGGGTGAAGACGGGAAAGGGAGGAGAAATGAGGTAAGGTCATAAGACCTAAATTTGTGAAGAACAATTTCAAACAATGGGTTGTAACACTTAAACAATGCTTGTGTAGAATAGTCTAGTATGTAGGTCTTGCCATATCTTGGCACTAAACAATCTTAACTTAGGAACTTGTAGAATGAGATTTTACGACTCCTTGAAAACATTCAAGTGGTCGTCGTCACTCATTTTAGGAACTTTTAGCTCTCCCTACTTTGCTATGACTTATATTTGTTGTGTTCTTACATTTAGCCCTTATAGAAACAACTAGGAGAAGCATTTGCTAAAAAGTGCAAAGTTGCACATTTCTTGAAAGCCTTCTGATCTGCAGTAGGCGGATCCCAGCATTATAACTAGCCAGATCCCTCCCAGAAGGGAACCGAGGGATCCGTGACTACTGATGAACAATGCAGACTTACTTACATCAAAATAGCTCACTCGATCACATCACACTAGCCAAACAAAAGGCATTAGAATCAACTAAGTCTTCCGCAAATATTTGAAAGCCTCACACTCACCCATGGCTTACCTAGGATATATTTTAAAGTGTTTTTGATTTATCAACTCATCAAAACTCACCATACTTCCGCTCCAACACTCACACATTATTTATCACATCTCATAACACTTAGTTTGGTATATCCATCAATTTTAGAAAGTTGGTTTTAATCACTTTTGACTCAAAATTAGGCTCAAAACTAGTTTTTCATTTTTTCTTTATTTTTTAAGATTTTAGTAAATTTTTATTGAGTCATCATCTGACTTCTAGGACTAATTACCACCATTTCTCCATATCAAATCAAATGGTATCCTTGTCAAACACTTAGTTAGACTACCTAAAGTCAATTTTCTTACCCAAAACCATCATTAAGCACCATCACCCATTATGGTTGAGCATTTAAAATATCCACCAGTTAAAAACTTCAAAATTAAGTCAAAACCTCGAAATACATAGGTAATAAACCTCACAAAAGCATAATCATTTCACCTAGAACCTGTCTGATAGACGGATCCCTGGTTTATAACCAGACGGATCCCTGGTGAGAGGGATCCGTGGGATCCGTGGCTGCAGAAAGCTGAAACCAGCTTCCCTCTTCAATTTTAAACCACCTTTTGGCTATCTAACCACTTTTAGCTTTCATTTATTGTCTCTCTAGAGCTGATCAAAATCCTAAGTGCATGCTTAATCCTCTTAGTGGCCAAGAATTTAATTCTCTAATTCAAATTACCATTTATAAACCAAACACTCTTAAGGTTAGGGCATCACTTCCACCTAGCTCTCAAAAATCAGTCACTAAAAGCTCATATATCATCCTTATCACCACCATGACTAAAGCTCTTAGCAACAACTCCTCAACAAAAGGCTCATCCAAAAGAAAGGGTCATATGATCCATGAAATCTCATCCACCGAATCATCTCCTATAAGAGATAACAATGGGAGAATCCCACCTCAACAAACTCATTCAACAATTGCTTAGAGAACCGCAAGGATTAGCATCAAACCTTTTGGGCTACAAAAAGGGTCATCTAGTTCAAAACCAAACATAGCTAGTTCTAGTAAGCCGTCTAAGTCCTCATTTCTTTAGCATAGATTTGACGAGCCTCTTCCTCACCCAAATCTCTATGCATTAGAGCACTCGCCACCAAGAACCTCCCACTCACCAACTTTCTCGTTAAATAGGGAACCACCCACAACACCGAATAGTCCATCATAGGAAACAAGGTGTTAATACAAATAAACCGTAAAAACGTTTATTAATATTTTGCGATCTCTTTGTGTTTTGTTGAAAACAAATATAATGTTATCTTAAGTACAGTTATAAGGATACATGTTATTTTTAAAGCATTTACATATAGCCATTTAAATACAAAAATGTTGTAATTAATTATTTGTTGTAATAGTTTAGTAGGATGGGTAAAAACCACAACCCATGGATCATAACCCATACCCAAGATGGCTAAATACAATGTATACTTTAGATACATTGAATCTAAGGAAAACCCATGGACCAACCCATAACCCATGACCCATAACAAAAAAACCCATGGACAAAGAGGAGCGTCCCACGGATCCCTAGGATTACACTAGACGGGTCCCAAGTGGGAGGGATCCATGGGATCCAGGGAACAGTGGTAGAAATTTCCTAGAGAGCCATTTCTTCATTCTAACTCACCCCTCTTCTTACTAAATCTCTCAAACACTCTAATTCTCTTCTAACATATAGATCACTTAATCTAGAGAGTTGTTCTTCTTTCTTTCTATTGTGATTCTCATATAGGTCCTTCTCTAAGGCGAGATCACGAGCATTCTACAAGTCATCCAAGCAAGGGGTCCTTGATTGATTTGTCACTCCGCAAGATTTCTGTAGCGAAGATCTTGTATTTGATATTTCACATATTTGTTGTGTAATAGTCGTGTTGGTTTGGTCCACCGTGTTACGGACTCGGTATCTAGCTTTGTACCGGAAAAAGGTGTAAGCAACGTTGTGAAGGCTTCTCCGCCAAGTGAAGGAGTTTGTTGACATAGTGCTTGAACTCTCGAGTAGGTGACTCGGGGAGTGGAGTAGGGCAAGGAATGTGTCCTTGTAGCCGAACCACTATACATCAGTTGTGTCATTTCTATCCCTTTGCTTTACTTTATTTACTTGCTTTATCATTAGATCTTAACTTTCTCTACATCCATAAGATCTCACATATCAACGAATCTAAAAGTATTTGAAACTAACTTAAAATCGGAAAAACTATTCAAACCCCCCCCCCCTTCTAGTTTTCCATAATTGGCATCAAGAGCTAAGTTTATAAAAGTTTTATAGTAAAATTGTATTTTAAAAACTTTTCGATCACTATGGGTTCTGAAAATTATAAGGAAGGGCAATTTATGCAACGACCACCACTACTTGAAACTAATGGTTTTATATATTGGAAAAATAGATTCGAAACATATGTGAAATCTAAAGATATTGATCTTTGGTACATTATTGTTGAAGGCGATTTTGAGGCTACCTCAAAAGATGATAAAGGGAATTTAGTTAACATACCTCATGATAAACTAAATGATAAAATGAAGAAAAAGCTTTCTAAAAATAGTGAAGCAAAAATGGTTTTATATAATGCTTTACCGAAAAAGGAATTCGAAAGAATTTCTATGCTTAAAACCTCTAAAGAAATTTAGAATTCTTTAGTTGTAACTCATCAAGGCAACCAACAAGTTTAAAATAATAAAATTGATTTATTTGTTCAACAATATGAACAATTTTCAATATCGGATGAGGAAACTATAGATAATTCATTTGCTAACTTTAATACTATTATTACATCTTTACAAGTACTTGATGAATCTTTTTCTAGCCGTAACCATGTTAGGAGATATCTAAGGGCACTTCCATCGAAGTGGAGATCCAAGGTGACGGCGATCGAAGAGTCAAAATATTTGACAATCCTCACCCTTGATGAACTCATAGGCAACTTAAAAGTCTACGAGCTTGTCCTTGCTAAAGACTCCGAAGCCTCAAAGGTGAAAGAGAAACACAAATCTCTTGCCCTTAAAGCCAAAAAGGCTTCAAGCGATGAAGAGAGCTCCTCTTCGAGTAGTGACGACGAGGAGTACGCTATGGCGGTAAGGGACTTTAAAAAGTTCTTTAGAAGAAAGGGAAGATACGTCAAACAACCATATGACGATAAGAAAGGCTTTCGGAAAAGCAAAGAGGACGAGAAGCCAAAATATGATCGTACTTGCTTTAAATGTGGGGACCCAAACCACTTTATTAGTAAGTGTCCCAAACGGGATGATCAAAAGGCGTTCGTGAGCGGCACGTGGGGAATGAGCGACGAAGAGGACGAAGAAATTTGTCTCATGGAAAATGACGAGGTATGTCACGAATACTATAGTAGCTCATCACTTGATGACGACTCATTGCATAATGAATATGACAAACTATGCAATATTAGCTTAAAACTAATTAACAAAAATAAGCTTTTAAAGAGTCAAAACCAACGTTTAGATAAAGAAGTCATAGAATTAAAAGCAAAACTAAAACGTTTAGAAAAGGGTAAAATAGCAAGTGGTGAATGTGAACTTTGCGTTCAACTTCAAACACTAGTTGATCAACTAGATTCTAAAACTGCGAGAATGAGTACGAATACTTTAGATACAATATTAGATAGTGTTAAAACCGGTAACAACCAAAAAGGTTTAGGTATTCAACAACTTGATCCATCAACTAGTGAAAATAAGGAAACAAAATTTGTTAAGGCACTAGAAAAACCAGCCACTGTTGTGGCGGATCCCTTAAAAAGGGAACCGGCTAGTGTACAGCCAGGGATCCGTGGATCTGCTGTAGCAAACAGTGGTAATAACTTAGCTTCTTCATCTAGAACTGAGTTTGTCATCGTTAATAGGAAGAAACCAACTCATGTCACCACTAGACAACCACCTCCAAAATATAATCCCACTTTTGCAAGAAACAAGGGTCCATCTTTTTCAAAACCAAATCCTTCTAGGAGACCTAATAATGTTTACCCGAGAAGTAACCATCAAATGGGATGGAACCCAAATATGCAAAATGGTTTTCCTTTTCAAAACTTTACTCCATGGAATGCATACTCATCTTATCCATACATGTCTAACATGAATGGAATGTTTAACACTAATGGACTCATGAACAAATGGGGACCAAAATTTTGAGTTTATTATTTTCTTAGGTGTGCTTAAAGGTCGACCTAGACCCGGATGAATGGGTCAAGGATAGTGGGTGCACGAGGCACATGACCGGCAATAAGGATCTATTCTCCACTTATGAATCCTTCAATGGAGGTAATGTGGTGTTTGGAAATAGCAAAAGTAGAATCATCGGTAAAGGTACGATTTCTAACAAATCTTTAACCATTAACGATGTGTGTCACGTAGAAAACCTAAACTTTAACCTCTTAAGTATAGGAAAAATATGTGATAAAAAGTGCAATGTACTTTTTACCGAAACCGGTAGTAAGATATTAAAAAATGGCATAACCATAGGAAGAGGTATTAGGAAACATGGAGTCTATGTCATTAAAATCAGTAATGAACCTAATGACAAACTATGTCTTACCTCTATGGATGATACTTCGACCTTATGGCATCGAAGATTGGGTCATGCCAATATGCGACTTCTTCAATCGCTATCATCCAAAGACCTAGTAAGAGATCTACCTAAGTTAAAATATGAACATCACTTTTGTGATGCTTGTAATGTAGGAAAACAAGTTCATTCTAGTCATAAAGCTAAAAACATGGTGTCTACAACTAAGTGTCTAGAATTACTACATATGGATTTGTTTGGTCCATCCGATATCTAAAGTTATGGAGGCAACTACTACACTTTGGTCATAGTGGATGATTACTCTAGGTATACATGGACAAAATTCTTAAAGAACAAAACAGAAACCTTTAATTATTTTGAAATATTAAGCAAAAAGATCCAAAGGCTACTAGGAAGTCCTATAGTGTCTATTAGGACGGATCATGGTAGGGAATTCGATAATGAAGTGCAATTCAGAGCTTTTTGTGACGCTAATGGTATTACTCACAACTTCTCGGCTCCACGCACTCCACAATCGAATGGGGTAGTAGAAAGAAAGAATAGAACCATACAAGAAATGAGTCGAACCATGCTTAATGAACAGTCTATACCTCAAAAGTTTTGGTGTAATGCCGTTGATACTTCAACGTACATACTCAATCGAGTATTAATTAGACCAATCTTAGGTAAAACTCCATATGAGTTACTCCGAGGCAAAAAGCCTACGTTAAATCACTTTAGAGTCTTTGGAAGCAAATGCTTTATTCTTAACACTAAAGATTACCTTACAAAATTTGATCCTAAATCAACCGAAGGTATCTTTCTAGGTTACTCTCCAAATAGCAAAGCTTACGTCATATTAAACAAAGAAACAATGAAGGTAGAAGAGTCATTAAATATAAAATTTGATGAAAGTCCACCCAAACCCTCTCCACCTCTTGTCGATGACGAGATTGTAGAAAGTAAAGCTATAGTAATAAAGAAAAAGATAAATGAAGAAGAAGAACCTTTAAATGATGAAGTCATAAACATTAAAGAATCCAAAGATCACCCCGTAGATAAGGTCATAGGAAAGCTAAACGAAAGAACATTAAGGTCTCAAGTTCAAAACTAAAGTAGCTTATTTTGTTTTGTTTCAACCATAGAACCTAAGAATACACAAGAAGCCATAAAAGATGAAAGTTGGGTAATGGCTATGCAAGAAGAATTAAATCAATTTGTTTCTAATGATGTTTGGACACTTGTCCCTCCACCTAGTAATCAAACCATAATAGGAACCAAGTGGGTTTATAAAAACAAATTAGATGCAAACGGAGTAGTGTCTAGAAACAAGGCTAGACTCGTTGCCCAAGGGTATAACCAACAAGAAGGAATAGACTTTGATGAGACCTATGCCCCCGTGGCTAGATTAGAGTCTATAAGAATACTTCTTGCGTATGCTTGTGCTAATGATCTAAAGCTTTATCAAATGGATGTCAAAAGTGCTTTTCTAAATAGTTTTATTAATGAAGAAGTATATGTAGCTCAACCTCCGGGCTTCATCGATTTTGAAAAACCTAAACATGTGTATAAGTTAAAGAAAGCCCTTTACGGTCTTAAACAAGCTCCAAAAGCTTGGTATGATAGACTCAAGTCATTTTTAATTAAACACAACTATACCATGGGGTTAGTTGACAACACACTTTTTACTAAGAAAAGAGAGTCACATATAATCATAGTTCAAATATATGTAGATGATATTATATTCGGATCCACTTGTCAAGACATGTGTGATGATTTCTCTAAAATCATGCATGACGAGATCGAGATGAGTATGATGGGAGAACTTAGTTTCTTTCTAGGTCTACAAATCAAACAAGTAGAAGATGGTATCTTCTTTAATCAATCTAAATACATAAAAGAGATGTTAAATAAATTCGGATTAGAAGAGTCAAAACCAATTAGGACACCAATGTCATCCAACACCAAACTCACTAAAGATGAAGATGGAGAATCCATAGATAATACTAAATATCGTGGCATGATTGGTAGTCTTATCTACCTCACGGCTAATAGCCGGATATCATGTTTAGTGTTTGCTTATGTGCTAGGTTTCAAGAAGACCCTAAAACATCACACCTAGAAGCCGTAAAAAGAATATTTAGATATATTAAGGGTACAACACAATTAGGATTATGGTATCCTAAAGGCACGGGAGTAGAAACAATTTTATATGAAGATTCTGACCATGCAGGTGATTATGTTGACCGAAAAAGTACAAGTGGGGTATGTACTTTTATGGGATGTTGTTTAACATCTTGGTTTTCAAAGAAACAAACGGCATTAGCAATATCAACAACTGCAGCCGAATACGTCTCCGCCGGCAAAGCATGCCAACAAGCACTATGGATGAAACAAGCGTTAGTTGACTACGACATTCATCTTAGTGACATAGCAATTCTATATGACAACAAGGGTGCCATAGATTTAAGCAAGAATCCCGTGTTACATTCTCGCACAAAGCATATAGAGATTCGTCATCACTTCTTAAGAGACAATGTTCAAAAGGGAAACATCTCTATTGAGAAGGTAGCGTCTGAAGAAAACATAGCCGACGTCCTCACCAAACCGTTGAAGCGGGAACAATTCAACCTACTTCGTCTTGGTCTTGGTCTCATGGAACAAACGTCGTAATTTACTTTTTGACTCTACAAGGTATGTAAACACTAGCCTTCTTCTTTCTGAGTCTAGGATCTCTATTTCACACACAACTCACAAACAATACGGGAATTTTCAAAACCCAAAATAAGTTTTTCACTTATAACTCATAGTTCTTCTTATTTTCTTTCAAAAATAAGTACAAGTTGCAAACACATAATTACATACACATCTTCTTTTCAAATGATAAAGCGATTTTTATTCACAAATGAATTTTTTTTTTTGAAACGTTTTCTACAAATGATACCTCTTCCCGTATCAATTTCACAAAAGCAATTTCTCACGTCTAGGAAAAATCGCTTTTTCATTATTAATACAAAAGTAAAAACCCGTTTTCATTGCATCTCATGTCTTTTGAATGCTAAAGGAGAAACATAACTAATATGTATTTTCGGGTACATTCATTTAAGCAACAATGAATTAGGAGCACTCGGGTTATCTCACATAATAGTATGATTTTCCACTTCTAGTTTCTTTTTTTTTCCTTTCTTCTTAGGAGTCGAGATAACCGCAACTCCAAATAGTTTGCATATAGTCACACACTAGGCAAAAATGTTTCCAAAAGGAAAATTTTGTGCTGCCTGGATCACCAGACCCACGGATCCCAGCCTTAATGCTGGACGGATCCCTCTAGGGAAGGATCCGTGGGATCCGTGAGACAGAAGCTGTTTTTTACCTTCTATTTTTCTCACTTTGGATGAAAACTCCAACTTTTGTTTTATTTTTTTTGGAGTATGTTCTTTAATGCTTGTGTTCTCATGATCACATGCCTTAAATTCATATCTAATCATTAGATTTTAATCCACATTTTAGGTCAAGCATTCTTTACAATGCATTGTTTTTCTATATATAGAACTCCCAAAATGCTTGCATAATCATCTCATCTTCTCAAACAAACAACACCATTTCATCCAAAAGATCTTACAACTTAGATGAATCACCTAGTACCAACAATCATCTTAATGAAACCCAAACCTTTGTACTTCCACCTTCCAAAATACCACAATCAAACTCTAGGATAACCTCACGGATTAGCATCCGGCCTTGTTGCTTAGCAAAACCATCATCAAATGGCTCATCACCATCAAATAACTCACCACAAGATGCTTCCATTATAGCACCTCCTTCATCACCAACAAGTACACCAACTTCATCACCTAAAGTCACTCTTTTGGAACTCCTTACGACTCCAACAAGATCTCAACAACCAAAACAAAAAGAAATAGGCTTTTTGACACCTCCAACTTCTCCAAACACAATATTCAATGATCTTGAAACATCACCACCCTTAGCTCCCATTAAACTACAAGAACATCTAAGTTCTTTCCCACCACCACTTCCAACCATTCCGGACTTTGATCCATATTTTCCTATTTTCCACCACATATTCCGCAACTCACAATCAACACAATGAGGAGGCTTCCACTCGTACTCGACGTTGATAATTTCTGTTGTATAACCACTACCATCTTCTTTCGGAATTGCCATAGAATGGCTCTTTAACTCCGAATACGAGCTCAATTCAACTAACGTGCGAGCAAAACTAATACGGCCCCACGAATTAACACACATAGAGCTTGTAAATGCATCCAACATAATAGGTTTCCCCACTTGTGTCGCAATCAAGCTCAAACCATCCTCTGAATAAGCAACCAAAGGAACCTTGTGCAATTTAATCCAAACCGGTACCTTAGTTACCTCATCCCTATTAAGTGATAAATTAGGAGACCACTTATTAAGGATAATAGGTGAATTTTGGATTAACCAAGGGCCTCTTTCTAAAACACAATCCACACCCTCTTTGGTTGCAAACTTAAGAAGATAAACACCATCACCATTTTTCATTAGCTTTTTCAAGCCAAACTTACCCCACGTGTTAGTGACATAGCTTTGAACATTAGGAAATGCGGTAGTCTTACCAAGAAAGTAACTAACAAGAGTATTATCATAGCGACTTAAAACCTTCTTCATAGCATCCAACGGAAGCATCGTGTCATGATTATCCACACGAATCTCATTGACCAATGTTCTGAAATTAACCTTCTGAACTGCACGATCAGAATTAACAACATTAGCAAAAGATGAGGTCTTCAAAGGAGAATCACCCATCTTAGTTTCAGCCGTTTGAGAATTCGTATCATGTTTTTCATTTATATTAAATGCACCCAATGGTGTACGAATACCTTCAACACCACCCACTTTATGAACATTAGCATGCATACTCTCCATGTCACAAATTTGACCAGTATTAGTGTTTAAATGACTAGAACTTTATCCACGACCATTGAAACGGCCATATGATCGGCATCATGAATAATAGCAGACTCGTCGGTAGCATTAGCATCGGCCACAACAGTAGACTGAATACCATCAGTTGTGACTTATCGTCACATTAGCATTGGGCAAATTACTATCACTTGCGCTTGCACTAACAGCATGAACATTAAACTTGTCGTTATTAACATCAGCAACCGTAGTAACAACCTCGTCAAAGTGAACGCATCTTAGGGCTTTAAGAGGCTTTTCGTCTTTTCCCAAGATCTTACCATCAGTATTACGCACCTTCTTTGCTAAATCTTGTAGCAACGAACCCGTATTCACATCTTTACCCTCGTTGCCCTTCTTCACACGAGCATGCGTATTCAAAAAAACCTTTGTCCATCTCTCTCAAGCCTACGTAATAAATCCAAAACCAGTAGGAAACAAACCCACACGATGACAGCATGTAGCAGCAAACAGAATTCGAAAAAAATAAAACCTTAACACAAAGTTAGGGTTTAAAATGCGCACAAAACGAAAACCTATCCTCCGACCATGATAATGGAATCGCAGCAATAAATTAATTAATATAATAATAATGGATATTAGATCGACCAAAATTAAATTCAGTTGGTAACGATTCCACCGACCAATTGATAAGAAGTAATATAAAGTACACCGACCCACGATCTGGTACAATGTAATTATTCAATAAATCGATCAGGTAAATAGCATACCATGCAATTCATAAATAGATTTAAACATGCACTAAACGACAAAGATTAGCAAAACCAAAGGAACTATATGCGATGAGATTTTAATCGGTTTCGTCTTTGTCGTAACATGAGAGAGATCATTCTAAAAAAGATGTTATAGTCATAGGCATAGGCATGAAATGGGTATTCAGGAACAAAACTGGTGAAAATGGCATTTTCGTAAAGAATAAGGCTAGACTTGTTGCCAAATGATATAACCAACAAGAAGGCATTTTCCCCTATTGCTAGAATGGAAGCCATCAAGATCTTCCTTGCCTATGCAACATAGATGAACTTCAAAGTCTACCAAATCGATGTCAAGAGTGCATTCCTAAATGGAAAATTTAAGGAAGAAGTTTGTATTCAACAACCTCCTGGATTTGAAAGTAGTGAGTTCCCTGACTATGACTGCAAGCTTGACAAAGCCCTCTATGGACTGAAACAAGCTTATATCAGCCTTTCTTATCCAAAAGAAATTTGTCAGAGGAAAGATAGATAACACTTTGTTTGTCTATAGGACAAAAGGAGATGCGATACTAGTTCAAGTATATGTAGACGATATCATATTTGGCTCAATAAAGTACAAACTTTGAAAATAGTTTGAGAAACTGATGATAACGAAATTTGAAATAAGCATGATGGGTAAGCTCACCAACTTTCTTGGACTTCAAATCAAACAAACTGACAAAGGAATCTCCATCAGTCAACAAAAGTATACAAGGAACCTACTGAAAATCATGAGCTCACTGGTTGCTCTTCAGTGAAAACTCCCATGGTTCCTCCAAACGATATAGGCCCTAATCTAATAGGGAAGTCAGTGAATCAAACCTTACTCAGAGGTATGATAGGATCACTGATGTACCTTACTGCCTCAAGACCTGACATACAATTTGCAGTCTGCCTATGTGTAAGATATCAGTTTGATCCAAGAGAGTCACATCTCACTGCTGCCAAGAGAATCATCAAATACATGAACAGTACTCCAAACCTTGGTTTGTACTACCCAAAATGTTCAGGTTTAAGCTGAAACAACCAATTCTCTCCCCTAGGGGCGATTACATGGCAGTCGTCTTCCCCTCAACTTCCGGCCAAAACACCACTCTATCTGCCTCTCTATCATTCCTTGATATGCAATCAGGTATAGTGGGTTGTTAATTTCTGGGAAGAGGCATGCTAGTACTTTTTATTCCTTATTTTTCTGGAATCCGCCTATCTCTATCGATTGTTAACCTGAAATCCGATCAATCTTCACTACATCCTTTCTATTATCCAACTGATTCAGTCGTACTTTGCTTTTGATTCATTTGGGTACATAGGTGTGGATCTTTAAATAGGTTCTTAGGGTTTTATGGTCTTTGGTTGATGCGATCTGTTTTCTATCCTTTCTGGTAACTAGATCGAATCTCTATATTTTAGGGTTTCGATCTCTTTATTTGTTAGGGTTTTTTGTAGATTGGTATTGAATCATGCTGCGAGCACTACCCTTCATCCATTATAAGGGTTGTGCCTCTCTTAATGAACAAAACCTATTTTGGGTTTGTAATTCGGCGTAGCGTGGTGTTGGTCATGGTATTGATTGCTGATCTTTAGTGTGTTACGAAGCTTTTTTGGGGTTCATTTTATCTGGTTTAGTATGCAAGTTGGATCTTTAATCCATTATCTATCTGTATGTCGATCTCTTTGATTGTTTCTATTTTCTGGTAAGTGGTTTATTCCTGTACGTGGGCTAATAGAGGGAACGTAATTATGCAGGCCTTATGGGTCGTTTGATTTTATAAGGTTCGAAGAAATGGTAAGTAAGAGTTTTTTAAACTCTATTCTCTTTATTCAGATCCATGTTGCAGCGTTTCATTCCCATCTGGTTCAGTATACGTGGGTTTGGTGAACTTGTTGTTCATGTTTAAGGATTTTGTGTCGAAACCCTTGGTTTATTTTTCTCAGACCTGGATTTTGGGTGGAAATCTGATATGGTTGGTCTTGGGAACTGCTTGGTTTGGGACGTTAGGATTACTTGTGAGTCCTATTTTCTGGTTATGATCTGATTGGTGATAATGGTTATTTTTAATAACTGTTGTTTGGTCGAGATCTTCTGTTTACTGGTTTGTATCGACCAGTGGTAGGTTGTTGTCGGAGTGAGGATTATATGCTAAGTATTTGAGCCTTTGGTTAGAATCATCATATTCTGCGTATACATGGGTGTTGATGCGACTTGGTGTTTTCTTGGACCAGGTCATAGTATTATTGTTTATTTGATCATTGGGGTGATTAAGCCTGCTTGGAGATGATCACTTCATATGTTTTGTGTGAGCTTGTAGTTTCATCATGCTGCATGTGTTTTTCCTCGTATTTTGGGGTCGAACGTGGTTATGGAGTTTATTTTGTTGCTGTGGTGATCCAAGTTCTCTTGTACTCTAGTGTGTTCCTGGACCTATGCGACTTGTCTATTGCTTGGTTCTATGCAAGTTATTATTGGAAGTTAGGAGTTTTCATCCTATTGTTTTTATCAAGCTGCTGGTGGGTTAACTCTGATCTTGTGATCCTTGCGGTTTGGTTAACAGGAAGTTAGGGTTTACATATACCCTAGTTACATCGTGCTCAGATCTGTGCTATTGGTTATTTTGATTTGCGGTCGTGAGGCTTAATGTTGTTGGGACGTTAGGGTTCTTTGGTGACCTATTATTTCGTTCCTTGCTTGACCAGATCTGTACATCTATATTATTCCCATACGTATGCTCCTTGCTACGGGACTATGGGATTGGGGGTCATTTGATGTTAGGTACTCGGTGTACCGTTGGGGCTGTTCTAATACTCATATGGTTGTTAGTGTTTTTTGCTCATTTTTTGTGATGGTTAGAACGTGCGTGGAAGTTATATATCGGTTCTTTATCTGTATATATTGGCGATGACTTGGTTGTTGGCTGGTCATCTCAAGTACGGGTTGTTTTCACAATCCCTAATTTGTTATTACTTCTAATCCAGGTTACTGCTCTTCATTCTTGTTCGTTAGCAGTTTGTGGATTGGGGTCGTTTTTGTGTTAGTCGTCTTTTGACAGCTGATTGGTTATTAGGGGTTGTCAAACCTTTTTCTGGTTTACGCAGGTCAATAATTCATCTATTTTACATTATTATGTTATTATTGTGGTGTTTGGTGATCTGTGTAATTGGCTTATGTGGTAAGTCGTGGAAGCGGTATACGGGTTTGGAAGCTGGTTAGTTTTCTTACTGATCGAATCATAATGGTGATATGGAACGCGCCTTCCCTTATGTATGCGGCTTCTACGTGTATGTTTATTCATCTATGTCATGTTGCTGAGCTTTGTTAAAGTTGGCTTATGAAGGTGGCATGGACGATAATATGTTTGCTATTATGGCTATGGAAGACTCAGGTTTTTTTTCCTGAGTAGGATAGACATGGTTTTGAGTTTTTATATAGTCTATATAGCTTGTTGGTTATTTTGTAAGTTATAAGAATGGCCTATCATTCTTATATTGTGATTGTAAGTAAGTTGCACTTGTTTGTGCATTTTTGTCGCCATGATCGGGCAGAGATGGGGGATTCACCCTCATCCTTTGTACTTCAACGTTTTTTGGTTTAATGCATTTTACCAGAATGAAAAATCCCTTTTACCCAAAAAAATGTTCAGGTTTTGATCTCAAAGGATACTCAGACTCTAACTATGCAGACTGCAACATGGACAGAAAAAGCACCTCAGGATCCTGTCAATTTCTTGGATGAAATCTAGTCTGTTGAAGCACCAAGAAGCAACAATCTGTGGTCATGTTCTCAGCTGAAGCTGAATATGTAGTTGCTGCTAGTTGTTGTGCAAATGTACTTTGGATTAAAAGTCAACTTGGTGACTATGATATCCACTACAAGATGGTACCCATCTTCTATGACAACACAAGTGAAATTGCTATCTCCAACAACCTTGTACTTCATCAAAGAACCAGACACATTGATATCAGATATCACTTCATCAAGGACCACATTATGTAAGGTGACACTAAATTACAATTCATCCCTACAAAATATTAGTTAGCTGAATCTTCACTATACCCTTGGATGAACCTACTTTCAACAGACTGAAAGTTGAATTAGGCATGTTGGATATTGATAGTCAGGCCACTGACTAATCATATTCAACATGGTATAAATAAACTCAATTAGTGAATAAATAATGGTCTTAAATAAACCACACAAATGACCCTCACTGAATGAAACTTCATTTAGTGAACTCATGTATTGACAACAGACACATTCAATAAGAAACTAAATGCTCTAAGTATTTAGTTATTAAGTATCCTATGATGGAAACTGAACACATTTAATAAAGAATATTTTTTCTTTTTGTCTAACATTCATCCAAAGTCATGGGTCCCACATCATCCACCTATTACCCACTTGGCATTAAATTCTCACACTCAAATATAATATCCTATGCACGACTGTTCACCATGAAAGTCACGAAAACGATGGGTGATATAAGTGGTGGCATTAAATGTGGATAAACCGTTTTCCAAAACTTATTTGATATCAAAATCTTTAAACCTTCTCACCACTCTATAAATACCCCTCTCAAAATAAAACACAACCACAAATTTTCAAAAGGCAAAGAAACTCTTGCAAAATCATCTTTATAAACTAAAAACCTTGTGTGTGCTTCTTTCACTCATAACCCAATCTTTCAAAACAAAAAACAATGGCAACCACAAGAGCAATCACTTATGCACCTAACGTAGAATTTAGCTACGAAGGTGTCGATACGTTAGCTACGAAGGTGTCGATACGTTAAAAAACAATGTGATTGGAAACTTTGCCTATCCAGAATACTTTCCTGATTATAAGGATATGGCTAAGTTTCTTCAAAACTGTTTTCTCTCAAAAGCTTTTACAAAAGCACCACCAATAATCTACCATAACTACCTCAGGAAGTTCTGGTGTACTATAGTAGTTGACCAAGCTGCAGTCACCAAGGACTCAACCATCAAGTACACAGTGAAAAGTGGGTCAAAACCGCTAATTTTAAACTATGACACCTTTATTAAAGCCAATTGGTCTTGATTTTTGTAAAAACTTTAAACCAAACCCTACTTCTGATGAAGTAAAGACTGAACTCCTTTTGTTGGGGCCACATGACAAACTTCACCCTGAAGTGGCCCCAGGAACCCTTATGTCAAAAACACCAATTTTAAAAACTTGGTTTCTTGTTGTTTGAAGGAATACTGATGACTCGTCATTCAGGTTCTGGGTGGGAACAAATCCTCTACAGATCAACTGAACTCTAGTCAAAAAAAATGATAGTGTTCAATCTCCTTACATGTAGAAAAATTGACATTAGAGAAATGATCTTTAACGATCTGATTGCCAAGCTCACAGGAAAGACTAGGCAAAAACATATGTCTTACCCTAGGTTCAATTCATGTGTGCTTCAAGATCAATTGGGAACTGGGTATGTTCAGGATGATACACAGGGCTACCCCCTGACGTCTTACACAAAACAAACTACTCAAAAGACCCCTCCGAGGTGACAAATGTCGACCTGACCACCTTCATGATGAAGGTAATTCAGGAAGAAACTTCTTAGTCCCCACTTCCATCTACTGCACAAAAAGGAAAGAAAAAGAAACAGAGGTCTAAGAAGGTGACTGAACCCAAGTCACTTGCCACTGAGACCTCTGCTTCAAAACCTGAAAAAAAGAAGGCGCAAAAAAGACCCGTCCAAAAAGACACCCACTAAAGAGACCAGTATCCCACTGACCTTACAACAACCACCAACGGAGGACACTAAAATCGCACTCGGGGTCCTCGGACAAACCCTTTGCATCCAAAGAGTCTACTGACATACACAAGTTAGTTGATTCAGGATCACCCCAACCCTCACATCCTGCTAACGATCCAATCAAATCACAACTTAGATCTCATGGACATAAGGGTCCTATATCTTAGGTAGGGCAGCACTAGCCTACTGGAAAGGGGACCCATAACCAATCACATCCTCCTAACGATCCAAGTAAATCACAACTTGGATCTCAGGGAGAAAATGATCCTAATCTTCGGCAGCGCAACACTACCTTGCTGGAAAGGGGATCTACAAACAATCACATCCTAATGACGGCACTCGTCAATCACAACCTTTTCCTGAGGGGATTATTCAGGGGCCTATATCTTCAGAGGGCAGACCAACCCTGATGGAAAGGGGCCCTTTAAACATTCACTGGTTACTGATCCTACTTCAGGGACTGGCACTGAAACTCAGGCAGATACAACCCAATCTGTTAGACTTGAGTCAGGACCTGACCACAACGAAGGCAAGACCTCTTCTGAAGAGGAGCCGGATACTACTATTATCCTTACCATCTCTTGGTGATTTGTAGACACTTATCAATGAAGAATCGGGGGAGGAGATAGAAGATTTTGAAGTTGATACCCTCTTAGAGGCTGAGGAAGATATGGATATTGAAGAACCTATTCATACTGAAGAATCTTCCTAGCATACTGAAACCACAACATACATCTCTTCCTCCTGAAGAACCATAACACCCTAACTCTCCACCATCATCTCCTTCACATGAAGATCACTCATCCAGTTCACCATCATCAAGCTTCATAGAGCTAGACGACGTCAAACCAGTCACTGAAAGAACTCTTGTCAAAATTTTCGATTGGAACAATGAATGGCTTTATGAAAGGATTGGAGATAACAGCTGGGAAAGGCACACTGAAGCGGCTACATCATGTGCTGGTCTCAGGGCTAGAGTGGCAGAGTTTTACAAACTGACCAACAATGCAAGGGATACATCTGACAAAGCTGTCAGTGGGGTGATGAAGTCTATTAAGAAGATGGGTACTGACTAAGAGACAAACTTCTCAGCCATTCTCAAAAGTTTATCCAAAATTCAGGTAGAAGTTAAAGATGATCTTGAACTCCTCAAGAAGCCGATCTCTTTTATGGACACCCATAAGTATACCTCAACCAATCTTATTGAAATCATCAAATTACTCAGGTTGGTAGACTTTCCCAGCATTAAGACACAACACGGAGTACTTCTCAAGTCTGTCAATGATCAACAAGTTCAACTCAATTCAATATCCTCATCCTATGAACAACTCATCACGAAACTGTAACACCCCCAAAAACCGAGGGCGCCACTCAATTGGCATCATAACACAGGTAATAAAGAACGGATAATAAAACCCGTTTAAGGACTTTTATTAATAAAATAATAAAGTTTACAAAGTTTAATTGTTGTGGAAATATGGCCCATTAATAAAAGGTGGTCCCAATACATATATCAGCCTAGTCTATGACCATGTCATGCCAAGACCTGCTTTGAAATCGTCACACTTCCGGATCAAACACCTGAGAAAACATGCTAAAAATGTCAGCTATAAAGCTGGTGAGTTCATAGGTTTATAGTAAAGCATTAAAGCAATCAAGTTTTTTGTATGGACAAAAGTGTGCTCGATACACCAAATAAAAGTGGTTGTGTCTATTACTCGAGCTCTAAGTTCATGTTACCAAGCTACAACAGTTCCGCATGCGTGTAAGTAGCATGTCAATATGTTTATGGTGCCCTTAGCAAGTGTGTATTCTCATTAACACTTGAGTTCCGACATGGTATACGTCCGGAGACAAGTTGGGCGCTACCAACCCCGACGGAGGCGTTACCCTCAATAGATCTATTTATAACATTCGTGCTGCTCCCCGCAGGGATTAATGGTACATGATAGGCGGGAAAGTGGGAAATAAGTTCCTTAGGCTACGCTCGTAATAGTGGTTACACAAGAGTTTCAGTTCTAGTACATAAAAGTAGTTGTTGTCGATAGAGTATCTGCATAAAAGCAATAAATCATCAAGTGTTTGCATAACAGCAATAGTTCATAAAGTGGTTTGCACGAAAGCAATAGTTCATAAGGTGTTTGCATACAAGCAATATTATTCATAAAGAGTGTGCATAAAAGCAATATTCCATAAAGAGTTTGCATGTTTCTCACCCCAAAACAGTTATAAAACAGGTAAAGTAAGGGTTATAAACTCACCTCAGTAGTCGCTGGATGAGAATAAATCAAGTAGTAATTGTGCACGGCTCCGACACGCAACCTAGATAAGTATGGTATGGTTTTTAGTCTAAGTCTTGTATTCAAATGCATGTTGTGTAGTCTAAACAACGTTTGTAAGTTTTCAAGTATTTATGTTTTTGAAATGCTTAAAGTTTAAAAACAAGTGTTTTCAAATAAATTGAGTTACTGTAGCTTATGTGGAGTTTCACAAGTTTACTTTGATTATCGATGTACATAAAAACGTAGTTGTGCTAATTCTTGTAAGCATTGGCTCTTGGAATAAGTATGGGAATATATATAATATATTCACATAATAGTTGGCTCGAAGATTTGCTCAAGTATGGTTGAGAGATAAATAAACACAAATCGACAAGTATTTATATATTTTAGTCGAGTTTCGAGAGTATAAATATGTATATAACTTATATATTTATTGAAGTTTCGTGTAAATAATATGATTGGACAATCACATTATTTATAGATTTACGCGGATGTGGTCGTCAAATAAAATATGTATCAAACATATTTATTTATCAAACGTGATAAAATGTATAGCTTTACTTAAACTTATAAAAGTCACCAGCTTATAAAGATTTTTAGAAAAATGCCCCGTGGGTTCAAGTTGAGGGGTTGGAATGTAAGAATTATTGTAAGTTATTAAACTTATAAAGTTTTGGAGAAAATTGACAAGTTGTTAAAAGTTCAGGGGCTGAAAGTGTACAAATTACTATAAGTTACAACTTATATGAGTTTCAAGAAAGGTGGCAAATTATTCTAATTAAAAGGGATAAAACTGCCAAAATGCGAAAGTTGTAAAAATAGCAAAAGAAATAGGCAAACTGCCATTGCCAAGACTTGAACATGGGTCTGATGTGCAGCAGCTGAGCGCCTCAACCAGTGTATATTAAAGCGGTTTCTTAAAGCGGTTTTTGATGTTACACTTTACATAACATGTATATTAAAGCGGTTTCTTAACTGTTATATATTTTGTTAGAGTAAATTGCAAAAATCGTCCTTAAAGTTTGGCCAAATTGCAAGTTTCGTCCCAAACGTTTAGAAAGTGCAAGGATCGTCCCTGTGGGAAACTTTTGGGGCAAAAATCGTCCCTGGCCAACAACAAATGACTAAAATGCCCTTTCCAAACGTTTGGGACGAAACTTGCAATTTGGATAAACTTTAAGGACAATTTTTGCAATTTACTCTTTTCTATATTATTTTCAGTTTTCTTACATAAATGATCCTTGTGTTGTACAATGTTTTACAATGTTAGTCACGATTTTTTTTTTAACCATCGCCACCCTCCGCGACTCACTACCACCGCCACCACCACCATCTCCACCCCACCACCGTCACCCACTACCACCACCCCTATCCACCACCACTCATAGCCACCACTGTCACCCACTACCACAACCCCATCCACCACCACCGCCACCACCACCATCTCCACCGTCACCCACTACCACCACCATCTCCACCCCACCACCGCCACCACCACCATCTCCACACCACCACCATCACCCACTACCACCGCCACCCGCCACCACTACCATCTCCACCCCACCACTACCACCCACTACCACAACCTCATCCACCACCACGCACAACCACCACCCCCACCCACCGCCACTCACCATTGCGTTGTTAGGTGGTGGTGGCGGTGGTAGTGGGTCGCGGTGGGTGGCGATGGTTAAAAAAACAATCGGGACTAACATTGTAAAACTTTGTACAACACAGGGATCATTTATGTAAGAAAACTGAAAATAATATAGAAAAGAGTAAATTGCGGTATTGTGGTATTGGGTGGCGGTGGTGGGGTGGCGATGGTGGTGTGGTCAGTGGCGGTGGTGGCTGTGAGTGGTGGTGGTAGTGGGTGGCGGTGGTGGGGTGGCGATAGTGGTGGTGGTCAGAGGCGGTGGGTGGCGGTGGGTGGCGGTGATGGTTGTGAGTGGTGGTGGTAGTGGGTGACGGTGGTGGGGTGGAGATGGTGGTGGTGGCGGGTGGCGGTGGTAGTGGGTCGCGGTGGGTGGCGATGGTTAAAAAAAAATCGGGACTAACATTGTAAAACTTTGTACAACACAGGGATCATTTATGTAAGAAAACTGAAAATAATATAGAAAAGAGTAAATTGCAAAAATGGTCCTTAAAGTTTGGCCAAATCGCAAGTTTCGTCCCAAACATTTAGAAAGGGCATTTTAGTCATTTGTTGTTGGCCAGAGACGATTTTTGCCCCAAAAGTTTCCCACAGGGACGATCCTTGCATTTTCTAAACGTTTGGGACGAAACTTGCAGTTTGGCCAAACTTTAAGGACGATTTTTGCAATTTACTCATTTTGTTAAAATTCTCTGAGTGTATACGGAGCGTGATTCACATGCATGTGTTTTGTCGCAAGAAAGCCAAAAAGAAACATGCTATCCTTCAAAGATGTTTAGACTTGTTATCACTAAGAAAATTTATTACTTATCTTTTACTTTTTTTTTTTTTTTTTTTTTTTGTATGTCGTGTGTTATGTCAACAAAAATAAAATACATATGGAGTTTTTCCAATCTTTGAACCAAAGCATGCTAATTAGTAATATGTGATACTAAGGGTGACATCAGGCCCGGTTTTGGGGAGGGGCGGGCTGGGCCGGCGCACAGTGTGACACACGGTAAATTTTCACAAAAATTTAACTGATAATTAGTAATTTATTATTACTAAGCATGAGTCATGAAGCATATATAAGCTTTGCCTGATCATTTGAGTAGATAACTCGCGTACAGTAGATAATTTCACCACTCTTGCATTCATATCATTTCATGAATATCCCATTTTTGTCTTATGATTTAATGTTGAACTCACACAGACCTTGATAGATCTTAAGCACTCGGAGATCGTTAGTGTTGCCTATGTAATCACAAGCAAACTAATGGAAGATCTCTATAACTCGTATTTTGTAGCGGAAATTAAATACAAGTTACAATAACTAAGAACTCTTTGATCCTCTATGGATCTTTTGATTATAGAAACTTTATGTTTCTGATATATTACAAGACTTGAAAGACTTGAGAAAAGCTTATCTATTACAAACTATTATGGTTTCTTATATAGGCAAGAAACCCTAATGAGCGTTTACAATGTACGCTCCTAATACTAACATAGACCAAGCATGCATCTAGACAAGCATGCAACTAATCATATTGTTTTGTTAATCATATTGTTTATTCTGAGTAAGCTCTACATAATTCGGCGCCAACCTATCTTTAATACGGCGCTGACTTTTACTCTATTCTGAGCTTATCTCTCCTACGTGGATTCACACTTTCAGCAGCAACACCATATCTGCTTTAACACTTCTGCTGAAGTGTGACTTCAGCAGAATCCATTCTTCTTCGGCAGAATCTCTTCGGTAGATGCTTCGGCAGAATCAGTAGTTTACCATAATTCCCAACAATCCTCCCCTAAACTGGAATTTGACTAGGTTAAGTTCCAGTTTCCTTGATAGATCGTTAAAACTGTTGAGGATTGTACCATCTCATGACAAAATTTCCAAACAAGATCCTCCCCATATCTTAAGCACTTCTGAGCTATGAATGGCCAGTATCTTGAGGACCAGCAACAAAGATTCAGAATAAGAACATCTCTATGATGACTGAACTGTGAAACACCAGATCTTTGCAGCAACATATGACATTATGTACATCAAAACACATAAGTTCAATACTATTCTCATCACTTCCAGGTGTGTGAACTCCTGTGAGAGGTGAATCATTGAAATTAATGGGTTTGATGTCTCTTTACCAATAGCCATTACTACTGGAGTAGCCACATGTTTGAGTTCGAAAACTATGGTACATTGATAACCATCTGATTTATTGGCAAACCAGCAACCATATAAACGGATTTGTCTTGTCTTTACCTGTAGCCGTTTGCTCAGGAGGAAAAGACAGGTATATACATAAAACAAATAAAAAGCAGAAAAACAAAGTAATGCAGAGGGTACCAAGTGTCCTGATATTGATGAGGATGAGGCCTATTGCAGTTGTTGAAGTTGAGTCTTGATCAATCCCACCAATGTTAAAGCAGACTGTCTTTCATTGCCCACAGGATCTGGAGGAATTTCCAATTTCTGACTCAGCATCTTTTCCATAAGTCTTTTGGGCAAAGGATACTTTCTTTCAGAAAACATGCAGACAGTGATTCCACCCTTAGTCTCAAGCACATGCACACGAGGGAGAGGATAGAATCTCCAGGATGCAAGCTTCCACCGATGTGAGTTTTCCCAAATGGAATGTGCTTTGCTATTGGGAATGTGAGAGTTTAACAGGACTTGAAGATCTCCTGGTAAAAACATCCCAGAACCTTGTGGTTCCTTGTTGCAGTAATAGGTGGTAACACGAGTGAAAAGAGAAAGTAAGTCTGCCCTGTCTACCAAGTGTAGAATTTCCTTTAGAAAAGTGAATTCCATTGAAGTGGAGTCCCTTCGATGAATGACATTCATCCCATCATCCTTCAATTTCCAATCTACCACCTCATCTGAATTTCCATCAGGAAAATCAGCAGCAGACCCTTCTATAATGAAAGTTGAGTCATCAGCTTCAAGATCCAAAGGAGATCTTTTGGCCATTCTCTTCTTCCTCCTCCCAGGCTGATAGATTTCCCTAGAGGGAGCATTTTCATCTTGTGCATTTGTGGTAAGACTTGAAGATGTAGAGGGGGACTTAGTTGGAAAACGAAGTGCATTCATCCTGTGGAGCATCTGTATTGCCCTTTTTGTTTTTATGTCAGTGAGATCAGCTTCCTTAACTTTAGAATCTTCTAGAATGACAACGGTTATCACTGATGAAGTGGGAGCTGATACATTATGTGCTTCAGGAGAATTGACGATTCCTTGGCTGGAGCATCATCAGACTTGAGTCTTTTGGCTTCTGGAGAAGCTTCATTCTCTGTTATCCTTCTCAAGTGGGTAGAATATGCTGAAGATGATGATTTGTCCTTCATGATCTGATTATATTTGCGATACAGGACATGATCAGGAAAAGCCTTGACTTGTTTCATTGTTAAGCCAGAGTTGTACATCGAGCATTGATTTTTCACCACCATTCTTATTTCAGCTTTAGACGGAGGTTTCTCTTTGTCCTTCTGAGCTTTGATGGCCCTCTTTTGTGCGATAGCTTCTTGCTTCCTTTGTCTTCCCTGAGCCATCATTCGCTCCACATAATTGTCACTGAGGAAATCTCCACCTAGTATACTTTGAGCAAGAGAAGGTCTTGAAATGACTTGCTGAGTTAGAATATCCCAGTGTTCAGCAGGCATCTGAACCCTCATTGCATCCAGTTCTCTTCTTCTCTCAGGAGTTAAAGATGAGAAGTCCTATGTTTCAAGTTGATGAGCCAATACTTCACTTTCCTTTGACTTCTCAAACTCAGCCAATCTGCTTGCTTGACCTAATCTTTCCTCCTCACTTACCAGGTCTGGACCAAGCTCATCTTCAGTTATTACATCTTTCCCTTTATCATCATGCTTGTCAGCATACTCATCTTCAGTTAAATCAACGACCGGAACCTCAGTAGCAATACCCAAGTCAACATGTTGATGCAGATCATCAACTGGAGTGGTCATGGCAACATCATCAGAAAGATCTGCTGAAGGTGAATGGCCTGTTGGTTCTTGGACTGATGAAGATTGATTAGGATCCGAAGATGCATCCCCCATTTGCACATCAGCAGATGTAGCCTTGTCAACATCTGGTTCCTTTGAAGCTTCAGAAGATACCTTATGAAAATAAGATCTCTTTCTTCTTTTGTAGAGAACAGGTTCTTTCTTTGAGGAGGCAGCAACTACTATCTTTTAGCTATTTTGACCATATACCAATGTATCACACTTGATGAATTTGATCTTGTTCATGGGATAGACAAACTGCAATTCAGATAACTGCAAAACAGACACAAAAATACACAAGAACAACACAAAGACAAACAACTAAAGAGTTATTAGACAGTTAGTGTTAGCAAAGAATTATAAAAATGCAAATTAGAGCAAATTAAAAAGATAAAATTTATTAAATAAACGCTATCACTATAGGCAAAATGATGTTTTTACAAACCTAATTATAGAAAAAGGAAACCTATTTATTGAAAAAATATGATACAAAAATATGCAGAGTTTGCACAAATCCTCCCCTGAGGCATATGCCTCCCCTGAGGCTTATGCCTCCCCTTAAACTATGCAGTCAAGGGTTTAACATGCCAATATTGACCACGAGGTGTTGAAACCTTGGTCCATCAAACGCTTTTGTTAACAGGTCTGTCACATTATCATCAGTATGAGTTTTAGCCACTTTTATCAAATGTTTTTCATATGCATCTCGTATAAAGTGGTGCCTGATTTCAATGTGTTTAGTTCGACTGTGAAAAACTGGATTTTTGACTATGCAGATGGTACTTTGATTATCTATATGAATAGTAGTGTTCATGAAGTTGCCCATAGTCCAGCAATTGGTTTTGAATCCAGAGGACCTGACCACAGCAATTTGCAGCAGCAACGTACTCTGCTTCAGTAGTTGAGGCAGCCACAATGGTTTGTTTCTTGCATTGCCAAGAAATCAACCTCTTGCCAAGAAATTGGCAGCCTCCAGTTGTGGATCTTCTATCCAGATTTGCACCAGCATAATCACTGTCACTATATGCTTCCAACTTGAAAGGAGACTCTTTTGGGTACCAAAGGCCTAAAAGAGGTTGGCCTTTGAGGTACTTAAAGATCTTCTTGACAGCATTTAGATGGGAAGTAAGTGGAGTGACTTGATGTCGAGAACAAACACTCACAGCAAATGTAATATCAGGCCTTGAAGCGGTTAGATACATCAATGAACCAATCATGGACCTGTACAGATGAACATTCACAGGTAGATCTGGTTCATTATTTGCTTTAGTCTTTGGAGATTCATAAGGTGTTGTGGCAGTCCTAACACCTTCCATGCCAAACTTCTTCAAGATGTCCCTCACATATTTATCTTGACAGATAAAAATACCATCTTGTTTCTGCTGAACTTGGAGACCCAAAAAGAAAGTAAGTTCACCCATAGCACTCATTTGAAATTCACCCTTCATCAGTTCCTCAAATTCCCTGCACCAAGCTTCGTTTGTGGAGCCAAAAATAATGTCGTCCACATAAACTTGCACCAGAATGATGTCTGAATAATTCTTCTTTAGGAACAGATTTTTATCAATAGCACCTCTCCTATAGCCATGCTTCAGCAGGAATGATGAAAGCCTAGCATACCAAGCTCTAGGTGCCTGATGTAAGCCATATAGAGCTTTAACAACCTTGTAAACATGATTTGGGTGATCTGGGTCTTCAAACCCCTTTGGTTGAGTGACATAAACCTCCTCTTCAATCTCACCATACAGAAAAGCACCTTTGACATCCATTTGATACACCATGAAACCCATGTAAGAAGCATATGCCAAGAAAAGGCGAATTGCTTCAACTCTGGCAACAGGGGCAAACACTTCATCATAATCAATCCCTTCCTCTTGTTTGAAGCCTTGAGCTACTAATCTCGCTTTGTTTTTTATCACAACTCCCCGAGCATCTCTCTTATTCTTCAGAATCCACTTTGTCCCAATGGCATATTTGCCATCAGGGAGTGGAACCAAAATCCAAACCTGCTGATTGTGAAATTGCTGCATTTCTTCTTGCATTGCTTCTAGCTAGCTTGAATCGTTAAGAGCTTGAGAAACACTTGTAGGTTCCACTTGAGAAAGAAAACAAGCAAACAGACAATGTTTGAAGTCTGTGTGATTGTCTCTTTGCTGGTTGGAGACATAAGAGAGAAATGCAATCTGCCCAAATTGAGGACTTGTTATAGCCCTGCGGGTTCTAACAGGTGCCAGAAGATCACCTATGATGTTGGATTGAGGATGAGCAATGTTGATCCTCTGAGTAGCAGTGGGGCTGACCTCAATGGATGAATCAAGATTAGTGATTGTTGGTTCAAATGCAGCATCATAAGAGGGTGAGGTGAAAATGCCAGCTTTGGGTTGATGATTTCCAAGATCGGAGGGTTTTGGAAAGCGTGTATGAGGTTCTCCAAAGTCTGAAGACACTTGAGAAGGAATATGAGAAGAAACAGCATATCCTTCAGCAGATTTGTGGATGGTAGGTGTGACAGAGTCAACTTCAGCAGACACATGGTTTCTACTGACCCCTTCATTAGCAACCTCTCCATTCAGTTTCTCTGCTTCAAGCTTAGCAGCAAATTCTTGAGTCTGAAGCCTAGCAAGGTCCTCAGCATAATGGGATTCATCTTCATCACTTGTATCAGCAATATCCTTGGAGGTCGTACCTGCAATATTGTTAGGGGAGAAAGAAGGCACAAGTATAGGTTGCTCATCATCTTCAAACTCATTTTCAGAGTCATCATCTAAGGGACCTGCATTGTTAGTGGGAGAAGCTTGAGGACCTGCATTTTGGTTAGCCAAGTGTCTAGTGTAACCCAAGGAATCAGTTAAGTAGTCGAGGTCAAAAGACCACGTATGACCCTGTCCTTGAACATTATGCTTATCTTCCAAAAATCTCAGGTTCAGAGTCTCCTCTATCTTCTTGGCTTGCAAGTTGTACACCCTGTATGCCTAACTATGAGCTGAATAACCCACAATATAACCATCATCAGCCTTTTCATCAAACTTTCCCAATGGATCACTGGTGTTCAGAATGGTCACTTGACAACCAAAAGGTTTTAGGTAGTGAATGACAGGAACCTTCCCAAAGAGAAGTTCATATGGTGTTTTGAGTTGAGGTCTAGTAATGGAGACCCTGTTTAGCACATAGCACGCTGTGCCAACAGCTTCAGTCCAGAACATAGTGGCCAGTTTAGAGTCTGCAAGCATTGATCTTGCAGCCTCTATTAAGGTCCTATTCTTTCTTTCAGCCACCCCATTTTGTTGTGGGGTTCTTGGATTACTATAGTCCCTTTTTATACCCTTTGACCCACAGAGTTCTATTAGAATAGCATTTTTGAACTCTGTTCCATTATCACACCTAATTCCCTTAACCTTTTTGTTTAACTGATTTTCAACGAGAGTGATGAATTCAGTCAGCACTTGAGATGTTTCATCTTTGGTTCTGAGAAAGAAAACCCAACAAAATCTGCTATAGCCATCTGTGATAACCAAACAGAAGTACTTCTGATCAATGCTTCTGACTTGAGTTGGACCAAACAGATCCATGTGGAGCAACTGAAGAGGTTCAGAAATGATGCTCATAGCATTGATAGCTTTGTAAGAGGCTCTGTGTTGTTTTCCTTTGTTGCAGGCAACACAATTGTGATCATTGGTGAAAACTTTGGAGGGAAGACCTTCAACAAGACCCATTTTAGAGAGTTTGTTTATGGTCTTGAAATTCACATGAGCCATCCTTCTATGCCATTTAGTGGACTCATCAAGAGATGCTTTAGCCACCAAACAAGTGAGGTCACCACCTGGTTGCACTTCATTAAGGTTGAATGTGTATAAATTGTGAGTTCGAGGAACTTTCAGCAGAATTGATGTTTCTTCTGGGAGTTTGAAGTCTTTAGACAGCACAAGACATTCATTCTCAGTGAAGAGAACTTTGTTCTTAGTGTCACAGATTTGTGAAACGGAGAACAAGTTGAAATGCTGAAGTTCCTTAACAAAGTACACATTTTCAAAATCCAGATGAGGTGTCTTTATTGTCCCCTTCCCCGTGATACTCCCATCACTTCCTCCAAAAGTTACATTGCCTCCTCCTTCTATGGGAACAAAGTTGTGCATCATATCTCTGTTTCCAGACATGCTTCTGGAACAACCACTATCAACAATACCAATATTCTTATGCTTAAGGGGATGATCCTACAAACAACAACAAAATATATACATACTGTTAGTATACAAAGGAGGTTCAAGTCATTACTGACTTGAACCTGCCTTGTGGATCACAGGTTGAGGACATGAAGATTTAGAGGATCCACCATTGTTCTTGGTCCTCCATTGATGGTTGGGTCCCTTGTTAGTCCAAGAACAACCTGCTGAGGACTTCACAGCAGTGCTCCCATATCCCATCCCAGCATATACAGAGTCAACATATGTAGGCCAATAACCATGTTTAAAGTATGGGCTAGTTGGTTGCTTATAAGGTCTGGTAACTGAACCTCTCCAGTGAGAGTCAGTATTAGCTGCTTGTGGGACATAAGGTGGAATATCAGCAACATTGGTCCATTTAGATTTGTGTTTCTGGTGAGTAGCACATGCACCCAATCTTTGCTCATAAAAATCACAATCCTTAATTAAATGAAATTTACTTCCACATACAAAACATGTCTTCTTCTTAGAAGATTTATTCAAATAGGGAGATGTTTGATTACATGAAGAAGTACTTAAATTAGAAACTTTCAAGGAATTGTTTTTAACAGACTGATTATTTAAAGATTTAAATGATAAGTCTTCAGAAGAAACTGTCTTGGAAGTTGGTTCCTCAGCAGTTTCCCTAGAAGGCTTGCAAGTAGACTGGGGTGCGGGCTTGGGTGTAGGCTCAGGCTTGGGAAGGTCAGACTTCTCATTTGAATCACAGCTTTCATAGGAAGTAGACCCTTGATCCGATGAATTGTCACTGTTAGAGCAAGAGACAAAGTCATTAGATGAGGAATCAGGGTCTGGCAAGTCTTTTGACTTTCTGCCATATAGATGATGTGATCCATCAAAGTCAACAGTGATGGATAGGTCAATGGGCATAAATTCACCTCTAATAGGTCCAGGGACAGCATGCAATTCACCTTCTTTTACAAAGTTAGCTAACCCTGCTGGTGTGGATTTACGACCATCATATTTAGCTTCTACTCCTACATACTTTTGAAAGCCTAGTCCTAAGCCAGAGGTTACTGTTTGACTGTTATAGATTTCACTAGCCAGATTATCACCTGATATTAACCATTCCTTATGCCTAGCTATTTCCTCAGCTAGTTTTGCCTTAAGTTCTAGGTTCTCAGACACAGCTTCATCCTTTGCTTTCTCAGACAGTTTTAAGTAATTGTTTGCAACTTCTAGATCAAACTGTAACACCTTTATCTTTTCTTCATAAGCTATTTGATTCTTTTGAAACCATACTTTTTGTCTTTCAACTGTTTTTAATGCTAGTTTATGAGCTTCATTTTCAACATAGCATTCATCAAACTTAGGTTTCATAGCATCATATTCTTCTTTAAGTTCATTGTATCTTAGACTACAACCAAATATACAGTTGTGTACCTGAGATAGTCCCATCAAGGCAAACTGATCATGCCTTTCATCCGAAGTACACCTTGCAAGCAATCCAAGCTTATCAGTATCATGAGCTTCCTCATTAACAGGTTCATGTGCAGTCCAGTTGACCTGTTCATCCATGGTGAGGAGAGCTGCTGAAGCTCCAGCTTCCTGCTGTTTCTGCTGATATGAAAGGTAGTTAGCTCCATCTCCACTTTTCCTGTCTTTGCATTCCCTTGAGAAATGCCCCATCTGGTGGCAGGTGAAACACTTGACTTTTCTCCTATCAAAGCGAGCTGGTTCCTTTCCCTTGAAAGCAAACTTCCTCCCAGCCTTCTCTTCAAACCTTTTGATGTCCACTGACAGCAATGCCACCTGCATTTTCAGTTTCATCTCCTCCATTTCAAGAGGGTCCAACTGATCAAAGTCTTCATATGCAAGATACTGCTGAGTATCATAATCAGCAACAAACGAATGAAGAACATCTTCCATCACACTACTAGTCTTAGTTTGTGAACATGGTGGAGTGGGACGAGTGTTATGTGGTGGAGTGGGAGTGCAAGATGATGGAAAGTAGTTGGAACTGGGAGATGATGGAAAGTAGTTGGAACCAGGAGCAGGTACCATCATGTTGGAGTGAGATGTCCCAACAAAAGCTGCATGGCCAGAAGAATATGTACGGTAAGGAGTCCTGACATCAGGTTCAAGGGTTCTGAGTCTGTTATACAGCTCATCAAATGTAAGCATGTCCAACCCTCCTTTAGCCTTGAGGGCTATACTAACATGCAACCATGATGGCGGCAAGGATCGCAAGAACTTTGAGTTGCAATCATCATTATCAGGTTTAGCATTCAGCTGGTTCAGCTGACTCAAAATCCTATGGAACCTGTCGTATCCCTTGTGGATACCTTCTTCTTCGGAAATATTGAAGTCCTGAAATTGTTGTCTTAACATGGACTTCCTCATTCTCTTTGATTCTTCATTTCCACCGAACCTTGCTTTGAGAGCCATCCATATGTCTTTAGCATCATCCATATGGTGAAAATCACACAGATGATCTTCAGGAATGGCTTGAAGCAGAATAGTTTTTACTTTATGCTCTCTCTGCATAGCCAGCACCTCTTCAGCAGTTTTTGGTGGAGCCATGATAAACTTCCCATCCCTGTCAGGAATAATTTTCTTTAGACTGTTTCCTTTCTTTACTAACTCCCACAGATTCCAATCAATATTGGAAATCCAGTTTTCCATCTTCATAGTCCAAAGATCATACTCTTCCCTTTTCAAATAAGGAAATTTACCATTACTGTTTGAGAGACTGAGTTGTTGCATGGAAGTGGTGTTGGTGTTGTTTGTGTTGGTGACTTCATTTTCATTATCGGATCCAGGCATGGTGAATGATTGTATGATTGTATGGGGGTGAGAATGGTTCTTAGTATCGTAGAGACTTTCCCGAGGCTCTGATACCACTTGTTGAACTCACACAGACCTTGATAGATCTTAAGCACTCGGAGATCGTTAGTGTTGCCTATGTAATCACAAGCAAACTAATGGAAGATCTCTATAACTCGTATTTTGTAGCGGAAATTAAATACAAGTTACAATAACTAAGAACTCTTTGATCCTCTATGGATCTTTTGATTATAGAAACTCTATGTTTCTGATATATTACAAGACTTGAAAGACTTGAGAAAAGCTTATCTATTACAAACTATTATGGTTTCTTATATAGGCAAGAAACCCTAATGAGCGTTTACAATGTACGCTCCTAATACTAACATAGACCAAGCATGCATCTAGACAAGCATGCAACTAATCATATTGTTTTGTTAATCATATTGTTTATTCTGAGTAAGCTCTACATAATTCGGCGCCAACCTATCTTTAATACGGCGCTGACTTTTACTCTATTCTGAGCTTATCTCTCCTACGTGGATTCACACTTTCAGCAGCAACACGATATCTGCTTTAACACTTCTGCTGAAGTGTGACTTCAGCAGAATCCATTCTTCTTCGGCAGAATCTCTTCGGTAGATGCTTCGGTAGAATCAGTAGTTTACCATAATTCCCAACATTTAAATTGTAAGACGAGAGGTTATCTCGTTTTCCCCAGTGACCGACACTGCACGCGTACCGACACTATGATAAGGACTTGATAAAACAAATGACAAACTTCCGTAATGAAAAATATTAAAAAAATAATAATATCTCCGATGCGTAACCATAAGATATTGCATCCAAAAGTTATCAAACGATGATACCTCGATCACGATGTAATATCACGAGACACAAAATATTCAACACACTTTCACTTGAGCAACAACTATTATAAGAATACAACTTATAGATATAAGTATAATGTATATGCTCACCTTTCCAAGTTTATACAATAAGTAAATACATCTAATTACTTACACAAATAAACAAATGAGTACTTAAAATAAAAAGTGAGATAAAATCTCTTTTGTCTTTCTCTCCCATTCACGACAAAACAAGAACCAAGAAAACCAGGAGAAGATTTCATATCCATCTTCAACCTCTAGGCTTGTACTCCCTAGGTAGGTCGAATCTCTCCCAAAAGAGATAATCCAACATGCCTAATCCTTCACATCCTCATCTCTCTTACCATATCCATGAAAGTTCTTGTTTCACAAATCCTCTCTTTGATACTCTTGCTACCACACGTACGAATCCAAGGGGAAATCAAAGCAAAATCGTCCAAGGAATCACATCTTCACACATATTTAGCTTGAGCCAAAGGTCCAAGATGTTCTTAGCTTTTGGAAGATAGCCGAATTTGGCTTCAAACCAAGACCAAAGAGAAGAAAGATAACCAAACTCCTCCTCAATATACTCCTATATCTCTAGTCGAATTTCAAAAGCTCCAAACTCAGTTTTTCATCAAGTTTTACCAAAAAGTAGGGTTTACAAAAGTTAGGGTTTTCAAAAATTGATTTGGGGGTTTTGAAATTGGAGGTGTGTAGGAGCTAATTCAAGTCTCATTTGGTCCGAAACCACGAAGCCATTCTCGTCCTCACGCATCATCTTTGAGTTGAGGTTATTAACTTTCCTTGTTGTAATACTCTTTTTGTTGTTGTTATGTGGTTAAGTTAATAACTTGTACTAAAATGATATTATAAAACTTTTACCGTGTTTAGTTTCTTTAATTTTCTATGTCGAAAATAATTTGTCTCTTGAATGTGTGTTGGGTTTTGTCGAGAGTTTGAAACAAGAAAAAGTGGAAGTGGAGTCCTTTTGATATCGTTATGTTGATCTTGAGTCTTGTCAAATTGCATAACCAAGATTAGTGAGATTGAGTTTTTGCAAGTTATACTCTTAGTATTAGTAAACGATCTTGATAACATGAACTCGTGTGGTCTTTTGCACTAGAGTCCGTTTGGTTTTCCTATCGAAATAAAGGAACAAAAATGAGGCATACGAGTTAAGTTGTGAAGCCCACTAGTAACCCATGTCGATGCTCACATTTTCAAGTCGACCCTTAGGTTATTTTAAAGTATGTCGAACTTCGATTTCTACCTTGTTTAAACATGAAAAACATGCTAGTGTCTCATTTTCTTGTTAACTCAAACCTTAGAAGTGGACCTTGTGTCTAAGTTTCTATGAACGCCTAGGAGAACCCAAGTCGAATGTGTTTGGTTACTAAAACATTTTCGGGTAGTCCATGGTTGTGTCGAAACTCATAAGAGTAGGCGAGATTGAGACCGAGTTGAAGTAGTACTCGACTTATACATAGTCTCATCACTCACTTGCTCACTTCCTAGTTTTTTATGTTAGCTAACCTTGCTCGAAACCAACGACTCGAACTATGATGCCCACGTTAAACTTTAAAGACAACTAGTAAACTTGAAATAAAACATGGAAAATTACTTGTTCTAAAATTCTGTTATCAAGTTAGAAGCAGAGATGAACTTGGGCCTAAGCCCTTTTCTCTCTTTCTCGTTACAACCAACACGTTGGGCCAATCCCAGCGCTTGATACCATGTTGCAAATTGTATTGGGCCGCAGCCCATAGTCCTTTATTACCGAAACAGTGAGTGAACCGAATGAGGATACCCGGGGAAACTTACCGGACAACAAATACTAAAACCCGTCTCCATCAATTCTTCCTTCCAATTCGCACGTATCGTCTTAACGCCATTCGTGTACACTAGTAGTAACTAAACGAAATAATATACAAAGGTTGGACATGAACAACTAATGTGTAAGAACATGATTCGTTTAATAATGATTACGTCAAAATTTAGCATTGATGTGTAAACAAATGTACGTCAAGTAAACGTCACGTTTAGAACTTTATATATTAAAGACAAGTTTTGATAAATAACTAAAGACCACAATGTCATTTCATTATATATTAAAATTGAAAGTTTTCAACTTAACATAAACATTTTCTAAAGGTAATTAGAAAATAAATCAATTAAGTTATAAATTTTGACAATACCATTTTGTGTCAACTTAAATAAGTATATACACATTTATATACTTACTAGTGGAAATGTTGTAATTATTATTCATATCAAACTTTGGATTATAAAACTCTATTAATATCAATATAAAAAGTATATACACTTTGTATATTTACTAGTAATACTAAATTAACAATTTTTACAAACTTACGTTTAGTAGTAATACAAAATCATATCGAACCACTTTAAGTAAGTGATACTTAAAAACAATGAACTGAAACATTGTCCTCCTTATTTAGGTCGCGTGTCGGTGCCGCATCACAACATTCACTAGATTCCACATTTGGATTGCACATTTGCTAAGGTGAGTTTTCATAGCCCCTCTTTTACATGATAAACTGTTTTATACACTTTGGGGTGAGAAATATGCAAAACCTTTTATGGACTAAAACTATTACATGATTACTATTACGTGGTTTAGCCTAAGCCCTTATGTCCCTAGAGAATGCCCTTTTTCATGAACCGTCAATTCCCCATTGGGAAACGCGAATGTTATAAATAGATCTATTGAGGGTGACTCCTCCGTTCGGTTGGCCATGCTTAGGCCAAGGCGAAACGTATACCATGTCGGAACCGAGTGTTGAGGGACAAAACACTCGCTATGGGCCCCTATATTGTATGACATCTTTTAGCATACAGAAACTTTCGTAGTATCGGTTGCATGAACTTAGAGCTAACGTAATAGACTTTCATCCATATATCATTATATTCGTTGTAATGATTATATGACTTTGCCTATGGTCCAACTTACTATTTTAACGTAAACCTATGAACTCACCAGCTTTTAACTGACCTTTTTAGCATATTTTCTCAGGTGTTTAGTTGTGATCATGGATGCAAGGCAAGAGGCGGAGAAATGGTCGTAGTAATTTTTAAAGAAGTGTTTTTACACAAAAATGATGTTTTACTTTGGGACCACTAAAAATTATGGGATGTGCTCACTTATCTAAACAATGTTGTAAGATAATGTTTTAAAATATTTTATGAAATTAAACGGAGTATGTATTCCGTTCTTTATTACTTGTGTTACGATTCACCAATCCCGTAACGCTCCCGAATAACACGTATGCTTCCGCTAAACAAAATTTGGGAGTGTTACACACAGGGCCCCAAATTTTGAAGGGGCACCATTTCTATTAAAAGCCCAATGTATAGTATAACATATAAAGCCTTTTTTAAATCCCATCAGTAGGTCCCGATCCAAAACTGAGTTTGATAATTTATTCAGATACATTACCCACCTCAATGTGCAAACAATGGCAATAAAAACGAAAATATGCAATTGATCAGTCGTCGTCCACATTTATGTAACGTTTTTCAATGATTTTTTTTGTTCTTAAGAGGTAACTCTTTACCATTGTTGTTTTATTGAAGTTTTTATCGAGATTGTTACGTTTATGTTTGGTCTTATATATCAGTGATTATTTAATTGCTTACTTGTTATTATTGATTAAACATTGATGGATATTATTAGTTTCTTTTTCTTTTTAATAACAAAGTAATTTTACCATGGAAGATTTATTCTACACTAATTCGCAAGACACTGATATGTTGAGCTTAGTAGCTATGTAGATTTTGAGTTTTAGTTTGTGGTTTAAAGTTGAGTACTTTTTTTTTTTTAACTAATTAAAGTTGAGTACTTGAGTAGCTAATTAACAAATTACTCACTTCAATATATAGATTTCTTTAACATTTTGTAGTATTGATGAACCTTTAGGCTGGTCGCATTCGAGAGGTGCAAATCGGTTGGGCACCAAAAATATGCATCCTCAACCGATGTTAAGATCGAGCACCTCGACTGTGGGAGTCGGTTGGCACATCGGTCGAGTGGCCAAAAAATGCAACATCGGTCCTTTTTACGCTCGATGTTATCGCTTCCTATTCCCCATGTTCCAACGTATTAAATTGAATACAAATTTTAAAAAATGACCGTTTGGTCATTAAACTAAAAAAAATAAAAAAAAAATAAAAAATAAAAAAATTCAAACCCATTTTACCACTCTATAAATACCCACTTCACCTCAAACACAATTCACCACTCACCATTTCTCATCTACATTCATTTCAATCTAATTCTTATCCAACTTCAAAATGTCAAAGAAAAATACCCCACAATCAAGAACACGACGATCACGACTACCCCAAAATGCCCCGGATCTCAATTTCTCGCCGGAAAACAACTTCGAGTTAACCGGCATATCACCACAACAAAACCGGCCTATTCGCTTTCGTCCACAAGGTTTTGATTATCAATCACAACTAGCCCAACCAAATCAAAACCAAAACGCGTTTTATCTTAACCGTCCTTTTGTCCCACCGCAACGTCCTTACCACGATTACCGGCAAGAACCTAGTGGGTCGTCGTACCATCCAAACATGGACTTCATTTATCCTTCTCAACCGTATCAACCTTATTCCCCGATTCGAAGCACTAATCTAGACATGAATTTGGAAGATTGGATGCCGGAGTATCCGACACAAAACTACCCAAGTCAAGATGCTTCGATGGGACAAGGTTCGGGTCACGGTTCGTTCCATGGTTCCATTCCCGTTGATGATTCTGATGATGAGAAAACCGCTTCCGCTGAAGAGATGTCCCCCATCAAACCAAAGCAGCCATCTAGACGTGCTTCAAAGGCCAAGGACAAAGGCAAGAAGCCGGAAACAAGCAAGGGGAAAGACAAGAAGCCAGCAGAGCCATGGACAAAGGAGGAAGAGGTGGTGCTTTGTAAAGCTTGGGTTTATGTGTCGGAAAACGCGGCGAGAGGAAACGCCCAGAACCGCTTCAAGTTTTGGGATGCAGTGATCGCCTACTTTAAGAAAGAAACTGGCAAAGACCGAACCTATGACTCCATCACTACCAAATGGAAGAGCAGGATTCGTAATAGGGTTGGTAATTATTGTGCTATCATGGAGAATATCAAGAATACCCATGAAAGCGGTGAGAATGATATCGACGACACTACAAAAGCTCTTAGAGAATACCGTATGACGTACGGTCATGATTTCACTTTGGAGGAGTGCTACGAGGTTTTAAAGGGTCATGCTGCTTGGAAGGACATTGAGTTGCCGGCTTTCGAAACGAATAGTCGGAAGAAAACAAAGGGTTCTACCACTACCTCTGGTTCAACCCAAACTCGTGATCCTTTCGATGTCCAAGACGTTGATGATTTTGCTGAGGAAGGGACTAGAGAATCACGACCGGCTGGTCGTGACAAAGGAAGGAAGAAAGCATCCTCCTCCTCTCGTGATGATGATGTTCCATCAGACTCATTTATGAAATCGTTGGCCAAAACTTTCTTCAACACCAAGAAGCCGTCAAAAGGGGATAAAGGTAAGAATAAGGAGGGTTTAGAAGATACTTGGTTACGGTTGAGGGAAAAAGAGCTCGAGATGAAAAAAGAAAAACTGGAGCTCATGAGGGTATCAAAACATGAGTCCGACATCATCTTCTACAACACCCCAATCGACCCAAAATTGACCGGCCGCCAACTAGAAGAATTGGAGAAAGTTAAGGCAACAATCAAAGCACGTTACAATTTAGATTATTAGTTTAACTATTGTAGTGTTTATTTAATTTCGTATTGTAATGTTTTTTTTTTTTTAATTCGTAGTGTAATGTTTTTTTTTTTTTAATTTCGTAATGTAATCTTTTTTTAAGTTGAATGAAATTTAAATTTAATGTTAAAAATGTTTGGATTTAAAAATAAAAATAAAAAATAAATAAATAAAAAATAAAATCCTTAGGTCGTCGACTGGGGCATCCGGGTTGTCGCAGGTCGCTAGAGAGAGAAAACTGACGTGGCGCTTGATGACCCAGGTTGTCCCAGGTCACGACGGGGACTAGCCTTAAATCTATACATAAAATTTGCATACTAAAGGGGCCTATTTATGGTTATTGCCCAGGGCCACCGAAATCTACGGGACGGCCTGGGTGACATATAGTAACTTGAGAAATTTAAGAAATCAATGGTTTATGGAATGAGACCCTTACAGTGAGGTTAAAAATGTGTGTCGAGTTCGAAGAGAAACCGAGAAGGGAACCAAGTTTTCACTTATGCGCCAAAGGTGAAGATGCGTGTAATGTAAGGTTGGTCGAGAACTATCACCCAACTCTCACGACCTCTTTTACTTGCCCGAAACCCGACTCTAGTTTCCCTCGACTCATACTTGCGATGAACTAAACCCCGAGGATTACTTGAACCCTTAAACGTCTATTCGAAACCATTTCCTTCTTCCTTTCTTTTGGCTCCACCGTGGGTGAGAGTGTGTTAGTAACTTTTGCAACTTTGTTTTAATATCCAAAATTCTTCTATCTCATTATGCTTGATAGAAAGCTTAAAAGAGAATTGTATATGTGTTTGAGTTTGTCTTAGTTTGGTTATATGGGGATGAAGTCAAGAGAGAGTGTGTCTTTAATATTAGTAAAAGTGTACCACAAAATCTATGAGTGTGGATTTTTTGGTGAGAGTTGTTCGACTGACAGAGGACAAGAAAGAAAAGAAGCATGGTCTAGTATCAATCATAGTTGTCAGGATCCCGATCCTGATCTTAGGATCTTACGATTTTACGATACTGCAAAGCAAAAACGATCCGGATCCTACATAGGATCTTTGCAGGCTTAAGATCTTATAGGATCCCGATCTTTACCATACGATCTTACGATCTAATCCGATCTTACTTTTCTCGGATTACAAACTAAAAAACTACAAATTTATGGGTTGTTTGTTTGTAGAATTCAAAAAACAACATGTTAATCTTTTTAAATATTTTATAATCATAATTTATGACAACATTTATATGAAACATTCATAGTATTTTATGGTTATAATGTATTAGAATTTGTAGATTTGTATAAAATTACATAAACTATTAAGAAATAACATTAGAGTAGGATCTTAAGATCCCGATCCGATCTTACGATCACGATCTTGCAAAGACGAAAACGATCCTGGGTAGGATCCCGATCTTGACAACCTTGGTATCAATCTTGTCTATGAAACTTTGGTTGCTAGATGATTTAACTTGAAAACCACTACTTGAATGGTTTTGATAACGTGAACACCGGTTAAGAAGTGTGAAAAGGGAAGCAAGAAGTCAAATATAGTAGGAAGTTTGCACGTGTGTTTGTAAAGTGTTTATATTACTTTCCTTTGTGTGCTTACTTGTGTTTTGTTTCAAGATTTTTTTTTTTTTTTTTTTTTTTTTTTTTTTTTTTTTTTTTGTGAAATGTATGCCGAGAGTTACCAAAAAGATATAGGGTGCGTTTGATTTGAGAAATATAAAGTAAGCCAAAGTTATTTTTATGTGTTGAGTTGCTTTCAGTTTGTAAACAAAAATACCACGGATTTTAATTTGAGTTGCACATCACATGCGTTTTGCTTGTAGCAATGCACGACTAAAAATCTAAAAGAGTAACTAGGCGTTTTGTTTGCAAAAGAACACAGAATCAATGTTGGGTTATAAACTTGCCATGTTTGTGTTTGGTTTGAAATTTATTCAAGCCCAAGCCCAACTGTAAACGTTTGGGTTGGATTTAAATTTGAGCCTTGGTGTCCTGGTTTAGAGATTTTTAAACAAAAGTGTTTAAACTGTGCGCTTGTGAATATTTTTATGAAAGTATATAAAAATATGATATTGACCCAATCATGAGAAATTTTAATTGTTGCCATAAAATACGATACAAAAAAAAGAGTGGAAAGTTAAATTGTGAGTTCCCATAATGTGTTACGTATCTCGTTTAGGTTTTTTTTGGTAAAAGAGGTTCACCCTGGTAAAATATATTAAAAAATCAACAAAATAAGTACAATGGAATGTGGCTGACGTGCCACATTAACCTCAAGCTAAGCTTGAACATCCAATGAAACTCGCTAGTGACATGCCACTAAGCGTTTAAACGTGAGTCGAGATATTGAAAATCTTTAACGTGCAAAATATATTTTCGAGTGTGTTTTTATAATAGAAATATAAAATCATCAATATTGGTTCGAAAATGTGTTTATTAGACTAATGCCATACTTTCTATTGGTCGGTTCGTGCGGGAGCTCGTGTTTCCGATAAAGTGAGATAACTTCTCGAGTGAGTCTGAAAACTCATAAGTGGTCAGAAAATCTGAAAATATGCATTTTCTGAAAATCATAAATAGTTTAAATTGTTTCAGTGTGCGGGGTTACTTCCCGTAATTATATCAAGTGAGCTAATACATGCTCAAAAACGTTCGGGTAATAATAAATAATAATTTATTATTAAATTGATATTTGAAAAACTACCGATTGTCACACAAACACAATGAAGTGGTCAACTGTTACACTGCCAAAATCACACAACTATCTGAAGCTCAAGTCAGTATGGGGAACAATCTGTCTAGCGTGAAAACTGACACCTCAACAATGAAGACAATGGTCACTGAGATGCTTCAGTTAGTTAAGTCCCTTATCTCTCAGTCTGCTCCTCAATCAACAGCTGCTTCCACTTAGCTCCAGAAACTGTTGAGGGGTTGAAAATCATCACAACGAAACCAGCTCCAACTCCTATTCAGCAACTCTTCAAGCAGTTGGATCCTCACAAGAAACCTCCTCTTCAGTTGGAGGGGGAGTAGACAGAGAAAGTCACTGAGAAAGAGAAGCCTGAAGCAAACAATGAAGATGGTGCAATAGGCATTGATAAACCAGAGACAACTAAAGCTCCAATGGTCACTGAAGTTGTTCCTCTTCAAACCATTCATCCTGAAACTCAAACAACAACAGTCTCCACAACAGCCCTGGTTATATCAACAGTCACACCATCAACTAGAGCCACAACAACTCCCATTCTATCTGAAGCAACAACAACCACCATATTCCCTGAGTCCTCCTTTACAACACCAGAACCTACTGACAAAGGGAAGAAGATCAAGGAGACTGAAGACTCACCCCCTAAGCTTATCAAGGCGCCCAAAGATGTAAGACCAGACCCAGATGAAGAAGTTCTTATTGATATTATTTTACATAATGGGAAAGTATACAGGGGAACAAATGATCAGAGACTGCTGTAATTGAAAGAGAAGAAAGGATCAAGAATGAAATGCTTAGTAGACCAATCATTGCTGAAGTGGCTAAAGAAATGATCCAATAGACTGACCAAACTATCAAAGGAGAAGAATTTCTCAAGCTTCAGGTTGACCTCATCAAGCACCACAATGTGAAGGTCAAGCTCAACACTGAGAAAAAGAAAAGGAACTATTACAGGTACGTGTGGACTATGACTTAGACTAAAGGTGAAGGGCCAATCACTAACTTGATCATTCACCCAACCACCAAACCTTTGGCAATCACCATCAAGAGATGAGAAAGAGTCTATGAGAAGAACGCACCATTCAGGTTCTCAGAGTTTGGAATCAAGTAATGGGATATGATGGGTCCCATCCTGAAGAAAAAGAAAAACAAATGCATCCCTGACTTACTTGAAACCCTAGGGAAGAAGTATGTTTAACTAGAAAGAGTGGCCAAAAGCCTTGGAATTGATCACAACCAAGCCCTTGCCACTCAAGATCTCACAATCCAAAAACCTACCAAGAAGAGGAAGGCAGTTGAATTGGAGCCTGCACAGCTCATTGTTGGACTACACTGCAAGAGACATCTTTATGAGGGTGTTCCATTTGTCAATAATAAAGTCATTGAGCAGCCTGAATATACAATCTTCTTTATTGATGAACTTGGTCTTCCAGCCTTCCAAAGAGTCAGTGGCATCAACCTTGTTGAAACCACAACCCTCCTGGCCTACAAGATTATGGCAAACAATGTCAACACCACTGAAAATGAGAAATTCATGAAACTGATGGACAGAATGATGAATGAGAGGCCTGGCAAGGAAGTATTGTTATCCAAGAAAGCAAAGCTTGAGCTCATGGGATTTAAGGAATTCTGAGTACTTAACCATGAAAGCATTTTGTAATAACTGATAGGATCTTTTGTAACTTATGAATGAATGATGTTTATGTTTATCAGTGTTCCTTACTTGCTTTATAGAATCTTCAGAGTAAGAAGAACACCCTTCAGGAAGACTAGGATGAGCCCAAGAAGAAAGACTCTTCATTCAGTGATGCGGAACTTAGTGAATGATACCTAAGCCAAAGAAGAAGGTGATGAGTTCAGGGAGTGATGACAATAGCTCACTGAACCCCAAGTCTCCTCAACAATAAAGAAGACTGAAGACTTAGAGACTGAAGGAAACGTGGGACAAGACGGGAAAGTTTAAAACGTATAAGGAAGGGTTCTTATCAAGCAAAGGTCAAACTTTTCCTGAAAGATTAAAGTTCAGAACAGTGTCATCACTGTTCCTCAGAAAGCAGTGTTGTCCTTCACTCAAAGTAGAAATTTGTAACAGAGACAAAATACGTAAGTATTTTGTCCTAACTAGCTTAGGTCATCTTTGTCTTCATTGTAACGAATTGTCACATATACGTGTGTATAAATAGATGTATAAGGTGGAGTAAAAGTTAAGTTTGTGCACTAAATGCTTAAGTCATTCACAAACACTTTTACTCCTCCAAAGACCACTAAGTATCTGAGATTAACTCAGTTAGTTAGCATAGTTGTACTCAAGCTTAGTTTGAGTTTTTTTTTTGGTAAAGGGATTACCCCGGTAAAATATATTAACCAAAAAAACCAATAAGTACACTGGAATGTGACTGACGTGTCACATTAATCTCAAGCAGACGCTTGAACAACCAACTAAATCGCTAGTGACAGGCCACTAAGCGTTACAACACTTAAACATACAGAAACTAAAACTCCAACAGGAAAAAACCATCTAATAAAACAAGAAGCTCCAAAACAATCCGCCCACCTGTTCGAAGGAGATTGATGAACCAAATGAGACTGCCTTCTTAAAAACCCTTTCCAAGAAAAAACCCAGTGGGAAAACCTTGGAGGAGGGAAAAAGAGTACAGCTCTCACCCGAATCTCCAACGAACCCACACGCCGATCAAGAAGACCATCCAGCTCCACATAATTCCATGAACAGCCTTCACGAACCAAATAATCAAACTGCCTGTTGGAATTCGCATCCAACCAATGCAAACACAAACCATCCATCATCATAGAAGAAGAAACCATCAATGAGTAGATCGAATGAGAGACTTCGGGAGCTTCCATAGATCCAGAAGCACTTCCACATTAGTCGTCTTCTTAAAAGAACAAGAGAGAAGCTTAAAGCGAACAATCGTCATGATCACATCAATAACTTGAGCTTCCGACCGCTTCTGATTTTTGAAAATCCTGTTGTTACGTTCTTGCCAAATAAAGTAGCAAGCAGCCGCAAAAATCAATTTTGAAATAACACAGCGAATGGACCTCCTATGCGCCTTAGGAACCAAATACTGCACAATAGAATCCAGCGAACAAGGAATAGCAGAATCACCAGTGAACCTCTTGAGATGAATCCAAACCTGCATTGAAAAAGTACACTGAAAGAAAAGATGGTCATGAGAATTCGGTTACGTTCTGCAAAACGGACACTGAAGCAGGTTTAAGTCAGTATCACTACTAACATCCCATTGCCTCAGGTTGTCTTGAGTCTTAAGCCTTCTTTTAATAATCAACCAAAGAGTGATAGCATGCCTAGGGATACGATGCCAAAACCAAACCAGATTGTACCATAAAACAACATTGCCCCGCGGTCTCATAGACTCCTAAGCCGTGCCCACCGAAAAATCCCGAAACACATCATCCTGTACTTTCCAAACTAACCGATCCAAAGAATCCGGGTTAAGGGATGGAACAGGAATAGAACCCAGGAATGGGTATTTAGAGTTCCACTCAATCGGCCAAATCCAATTACCATTTAAGATGGAATCGGCAACCGAAAATGAAGGAGCAAAACCAGCCCGAAATATGTCCCGAGAAGAAATCGTAGCAGCAAGCGGGCTCGAACTACACCAATTATCAAACCAAACAGACACATTAATACCCGCTCCCATTTTATACCAAAAAAATTGACGAATAAGCGGTCTCATTTGGAGAATTTTCCTCCAGCTCCATGACATGTTCCCACGCAGCGGAACATCCCAAAAACTTCGATCCCGTAATTTATAAGAATGAATCCATCGAACCCAAAGAGACTCTGCATGAGTAAAAAGCCGCCAAATCTGAGAAGTGATTAAAGCTTTATTAAACCATTCCAGTCTCCTAATGCCTAAACCACCCTCAACCTTAGGGAGACACACAACTTCCCATGCCACTTTGGACTTCCCACGCCTCAATTCCCCTTGACACCAAAGAAAACCCCTCATTAACTGTTCCAAATCCAGCATAATACGAGAAGGAAGAATAAACACCGAAGCCCAATAGATATGCATGGATACCAAAACAGAAGTAATCAACTGAGCCCTACCCGCAAATGAAAGAAACTTATTCTTCCAATCACAGATTCTATTCTTAACCTTCTCAACCAGCTCCCTACAATCCCGATAAAGAAGCTTAGAAGCAATCAAAGGAACACCCAAATATTTAACCGGAATCCTATCTTCTTCAAACGGAAGGATGTTGAGAATAGCAAGTTTCACATAATTCAAAACGTTGCAGAAGTAAGCCGTGCTTTTAGGGAGACTAGGAACCAACCCTGAAACATTAGTGAACTCATCCAAAGCCTCCATAATAACAAAAGCAGAACTAAAATTTCCATAGGCAAAAAGAAACAAATCATCAGCAAAACATAAATTAATAATATTAAGATTAGAGCAATACTGATGATAGGAAAACTCCTCCGAGACACGAGCTTTCCTCTGAAGCAGCAATGTGAGAATCTCAATCACAAGAGTAAACAAATAAGGAGATAATGGATCCCCTTGCCGCAAGCTTAGTTTGAGTTTATAGAGGAGATTACATCATACTTGTCATTTTAATCCCAACTATTATTCCGCGAACACTTTGGTATAAATTCTTTGATTTACTTCTAATAAGGATTTAAACATTTAAAACTTTGTGTCTATTTACTTAAAGTTATTATCTCTTATTAACAAGTATTTGTTTACATCACTTAAACATGGAACACGGGTAGATTAACTTTCTAGTTAAACTAATCGTGTAAGGGGAACAACAAGGTCAAAACCAAAAGGAGAAGATCCGTTAAACCCGACAAACCACATGAACGCTTTATGAAATTAACTCTAAAATTAAAGTTCTAACTTCCACACCACCGCAAAAATTTTAAAACATAAACCAAAAATCTTACATGAGTTGATCTTTTGTTTCTCTTCACTCACAACTTCAATAACTATCATAGATTCAACTTCTTTTCTTTAAACACGATCACATGTTCCCATTCGTGCCATTTATTTCTTCCTACTTAGCCTTTCTTGAACCTAAAAAATGGATCTTGAACCACTAAAATTTTTATCTCAATGAACGAGTACAAGATCTTATTTGTTCTCGTTTCTTCTCTACCGCTAAATTTTTTTGAATGTGTGTTTTTCTAGTTTATAATTTTCTGGATTCTTTTGAAGATATGGTAAATAGCAAGAACAAATTGGAGATAGAAGATAGATGAAGATGGTAAAGGGCAAAATGTGAAATTACAAAACTACGCTCGTGGGCTTAGCAATGGGGACTAACATGAAATCTAGTTAAACCACGTAGACTAACGGTGTAATTTACTCTTAAATAAATTACACGTTTCATATATAGTTAAACAAACCTTTTTAGTAACGTTGTATGATTTGATGTGTTTATAGCTATGTTTTATGCATATGTCTATTTAACTATTTTAGTTTGCAGCCACTAAATATTCAGAAATGGATCACCAAGATGCTACGTTGTAAGGAAAGGGAGAAAGCTTATGTAAAAGACCTATTTTCGGATACAAGAACAACAACAACAATTATTTATGTCTAGTTAAGGCGTTCCATGATGAAGTCAATGAGTCTTGTTTACAAAAATATTATCAAAGTCTATGGGTTTCAGTGTCTGTAATAGGTCTTTTATTAAAAGGGCGGGAAATAGGGCCCTTAGTTTATCTTCTTTGGAGTTGAGTTGCACTAATGAGATTATATGCGGGCAGTGTTCCAAATTGTTACGTAGCTCCTCATTTTGATAAAGAAAAGTTTTATACGGAGTATGTATTTATACATAATTATCAGATTCGTTACTAAAGTTTGTCGTAGTTGCACTAAATTTTATATACCAACACTACATCATTATTATTTTGTTAGTGGGTTTAATTGATTTCGTTGAGCCTAAAGTAGCTTAGTCCTTTGAAAAATAAAAAGTAACTTGGTACACGCGTGAATTTGCGCAAACACACGCACATAAACTTTTCTCTTATTTTTACATTTAATTATAGTTGTCGGGGAGGACTTTTGGAGTGCATTTCATTCGGTGGTGAAGACCACCAAACCGGAGCCAAGGTGGAAGGACCACACGCAGTGGGAAGGGAGGGGTAACGCGGGATCACACGTGTAGGTACCACCACCGGCCTCCATTACTTCCAGCCTAGGCCTAAGGTTTCAAACACAGAAACGTTGACATACAAAACTTCCCAAATCTGTGTTTGATAACCTATTTGCGAGTGTGTAACTATCATTAAACTTCTAACTTCAGATGGGAGGCAAAACCACGTGGCCCATTCTCGCATTGTTAACCCTTCTAAGAAATTTTACTGTCAATATTAAATCTCTATGTAGACTAATGATTCCAAAACTCAACGACACCGTGTTTTTCAAAGTCTACATATGATTCCAAACTCGAACAACACCAACCACATGGTGTTGCTAAAATACAACTCCATCCACAAAGGATAAACACATCCATCCACCACTACAATTGGGGGTTTTAACAAACACTATAATTGGTGATTTTAAGTTCTTAAATGTTGGCATTTGTATTCCACATAAATCGCAAATGAGATTGCAACTACTTCCATTTACAATAATATCCTACCACCAACCATACCAACCACAAAACATAGAGATAAAAACATAGCAACCCCAACCATACAAAAACAATACCTTTTACATTTCAGGACTGGATCTTCTCTGCTTCTGTATCACCGCGAGATTCTTACAAAGTGAATTCTGCTGAGAGTAAGCAATATCGGTTTCATGAGCAAAATAAATGTTTATAAATACATTAAAAACTTTCTAATCACAGAACTGAGAATGCTTACTGATTTTATTGGGTCGATTAGTAGACAGATAAGCATAAAGAATAGCCAGTATAATGAAAAGCAGAGCAAGCTGCATAAAGATTTATTTATCATTAATCAACTGTTGGAATTAACAAGGAATTTAAGAACCATGTATTAGAACGGAAGTCTTACTAAAGCTGCACTGTAGCTTGACTCCCTCTTAACTATGTAAGATTTCCTGATGAGAGAACACATAGCCAGTTAGATAACAGAATGTTTTGTGGAATGTTGTAACAAAAATCAGTGAAAGTGAAAAAAAAAATTAAGAGCAGCTCTTCAACTTGTAAACCAAAATTAAATACCATTGATGCTTTACATTGGACAAATACAAGATTTTAGCTTGATATTTGCTAAGCGGTGAAATATTGCAACATATATGAAACAAGTCTCAAAATGAAAATCTACAGCATTGGTCAAAGGAAAGACAACAAACCTGTTGCTAACGGTGCCAGAGTCTTTGCAAATTTTCTGAGCTGCTTCTAACCTGGTGATAGTCGTTTGGGCACTGGGATCATGCATGTCAATCTGTAACATTCAGCAGTTCTAATTATTCTTTAATAGCAGAAAAACTACTCATTAATTGCTATGTATTCATGCATAACCATACTTTGGACTTAAGCATGTCAGAAAAATCAGAAAAAGCTTGGTACACATCAGCCATTGTTTTAGTCCGATCAATTACTTTGGCAGTTAGACCTGAAGAAAAGGAGACAGAAGCATATAAATGTAAAAGTAGCTTCCAATAATGGTAGAATATGATAATCTTGTAGACAAACATTAATAACCGGGAATGATATGATAACTACTAAAGGCTTAAAAGATGGAACAAAATATATGCTTATGGCTTGATAATTCATATATCAGGAATGTTACAATTTTGGATCATGTAACAACCCATAAAGACTCTTATCAGACAAGCAATTCCAGACTAACTAACTGATTGTGAAATTTAACATATTCTGCCCCTGACAAAAGATATACAGGTTTATCAAGTATTTTGGTTAGACCAACAAAACCTAGCATGAAATTGGAAACTGAAAACTTACCACGTCTCAATTTGACTACACCCCTGAAAACCTCAATGTTATTGTAGCATAAAGCAAGTGTTCCAATTGCCATGATCTGCAATATACAAATTCAAGAGTAGTAATATGCGTGTGTGGCAGTGGTTGTTGGTTGTATCAGCGTTTTTTAGCCGGAAAGAGAGTATACGAACTGCCTTTAAAAAAAAGAGCAACTAACATCAAGCCACAAAGTGAGCTTTTCTTTCTCAAATATTTTATTAGTTAGCATACGAGACAAAGTGCCTTGAGATTAAATCCATCAAACTCTAAAACAGTGTTTCGCATATCTGATTATCAGTTAATGAATTATACCTGTGGTATTGCACAAAACCTGAAGATGGCTGGATCTTTCAACTGAGACATATACTTTAAACAGTCTTCAATGTGTATCAAAGCATTTGTCACCATATCATTTAAGCACTGAACGGCCTTCTCAGAGTTCTCTTCATATTTCAGGTCCTGGGGTGCATATAACACTCTCAAAAATCATAGTAAACAAGAAATCAATGTAATTAAGCTCAACTGCAAGAAAGACAAAGTACCTCTAGTTTATTCACATATTTACTCCAGATCTCACGAGGCCAAAACATGCGTGACTTAGGTATCTCATTAATATCCTCGAGATAATCTCTAATGATATTTGTTTTCTGCATTTTATGGCCATATCAGTACAATGTTGAATTAGAGTAGTGAGTAATAACACATTTTGGCTTGATTAATAATCCAAAATACACCTGAAGAAATAAACCCATCGAATTGGAGATAGAATCAGAAAACAAAATTTCGGTGCCTGAAGAATGGAAGAGCTTTGACAACCCTATTCCAACAAGTCCCGCAACATAATGACAATACTCATCATAATCATCAACTGTTTCAACCTGCAAGTTTAGAACAAACTCAATTTCCTTTTTCACAACTGTGAGACATACACAATTGGTTGCAAATATATATGAACCTTAACAACATACATATTATCAGTACCATTAAAGAAAAATCAGATTTCACTTGACAAATACTCAAGTACCTCTTTACATATAAATTTTGCCATCCCAGCACCCATTCTCATGGTTATATCCTCAATTGCCTCCTGATAACTGCAGAATAATTGAACTATTGTAAGCCAAAATTATGCACAGGCATACACCAAAGCCCATAGCATGGCATAACATTAACATTTTAACATGTAAAATGTGTACACATGTATAGGAGGCAATTCAAATTAATTAAATGTTGATTCTTTGTTAGCACAAGCAAATGTTATAATTCGGTTTCCAGGTGTCATAATATACCCCCTATGTATCATGCAATAAACACTGAAACCAAACATTAGTTGTTCAACCTGTTACTTTTGATATTTGTGTTATATAGACAATCAAAGGGCGATAACTAATTTGTAACATGTTACCCTCTCTTAAGTTCCAGAAAGGCAGTAGAAACATGATGGAACTGGTCCATGAGAACTTTGTATTCCTTTGTACCACCTTCAGAAATAAAAACACCAGCATTAACATACGTATCGTATGGGGTGACACAAAAAAATTAAAATTGTAGACAGACAAAAAAGTAACTCTAGTACTGACATGCAAAGTGCCAATCACGATTGTAGATATGCTGATGAAAGGCGATCAGAATGGGTACTTTGATATCAGCAGCTATGCTTGTATCATCCTCTGGCCAAAAGGAATAAAGCACAACTTTTAAAAATCATGAAAAAACAAATAAAAAGAGAAAACAGGCAAATTAACATAAAGGTATTTAAGACATACCAACAGTATCAAGAGCGCGAAGAACCAAATAAAAGATACACACCTGAATTTTAGAGGGAAAAAAAATAGTAATATTAAGAGTATTTGAAGCATGCATTAATACTTTTCAATTTATCTCAAACAAATCTATAAAATTGTATGAACATATATTCGCAACCTGTGTGTGGCATTTCAAAGAGAGTCTACCAACAATTCTTAGCACCAGATGGTTAATAATGAACTTTCTTTTCTTTATAATTTTGACTAGTCAGCTTATTTATTTTCCGGTAATAATTGCAACTCTAGAACATGCTGTTGGCTATACATAATATAAAACATTAGTACAGTTGGTTAAAGTTGAAATCTGTTTCCTGTCAACTAATTCCTGGTCCAAGAAAGACCCTATATGATAGCTATCATAGAAAGGGCTAACGAATACGTAGTCGTATGACTAATGATTCAGGGATCTAATATACCTATATAGGAATATCACCTACAACTCTAATCGTCATACTTAATTTTAATTATGTGTATCTGTGAGTCAAATAAGCTGCTATGACAATCATATATTTTGACACACAACTGGCATTAAATATACAAACTCATCTGGTCTAACATATAATTCACACGCTAAACGACTAAAAAATACATAGAAACAAATAATTGACTTTGCTCAAAAAAATTAAAAAATAAAAAATAAATAAATAAATAATAATAATTGACAGGTCAGGCGATAATTACTAGAAAACAAAGATAAAAGTGAATGGATCTAAAGAAAAACATACAGCATCACGAAGCTGTGGATTAAGTTGTTGAATAACAAGAGCGAAACTTCTAGAAACTTTATGAAGCATGGAATAAGAGAAAGCCCAGTGTGGTTCTGATGGGATCTGTTTTTCTGCTTTCTTTGCAGCCATTTTCAACTTCAATAATGGATAAAAGTCTTCTGGGTGTTTCAATACTGCTTTCAAACTACTCATTTTCTTGAAGATCCAAATACTATCTTTTCTTTTCTTTTTCTTGCCTATATATTTATTATATATAAGAAACAAGAGAAGAAGAAGAAACCGATGTTTTTGTTATGTGGCTGTGTGAAAAGTGGAGAATGTGTGTTTCATGTGCTCCTTCTCCTCTCTAGTTTATACCAACGAATCCAAAAGTAATTTTCAAAATTTGGTAATATACTCTTTCTTTTGGAGTACGTTCCCCATTTGTCTCTCATTTGTTCAAGTATTATCTACTAACTTAAAAAACTATTAAAATACTCATTCAACTTTCAAATTTTGTTTCATTATCATTCATTTTAGAGTTATCTTTTTGCACCGTTAGTTTTATTGACTAACGACCATTTGTAATTAACTCAAAAATAAGTTTTTCTTACGTTTTTATTCTTTTTCTTACGTTTTCATACATTTTTATCCGTATTTATGTATTTTCGCCTGTTTTCTTACGTTTTTAAATGTTTTCGTCTGTTTTTATACGTTTTCGTCCGTTTTTCTTACGTTTTTATACGTATTCTTACATTTTATAAGTTTGCGTCCATTTTTATACGTTTTGTCTGTTTTTGTACGTTTTTTTTATGTTTTATCCGTTTTTATACATTTTCATACGTTTTTATCCGTTTTTATACGTTTTTCTTACATTTTATATGTTTTTATATGTATTCTTACATTTTATACGTTTGCGTCCGTTTTTATACGCTTGTCTCCGTTTTTGTACATTTTATCCGTTTTATACGTTTTCATACGTTTTCATTTGCTTTCTTACGTTTTCATACGCTTTATACGCTTTATACGTTTTCTTACGTTTTCATACGCTTAATCCGTTTTCATACATTTTTATCCGTTTAATACGCTTTCACCCGTTTTCTTACGTTTTAGTCCGCTTTTATACGTTTTTATCTGTTTTCATAATTCTCCATCCGTTGTTATACATTTTATACGTTTTCTTACGGACAAAAATGTGTGAGAACGGATGAAAACGGGAAAAAAATGTAAGAAAACGGGCGAAAACGTATAAAAACGGGTAAAAACGTATATAAACGGAGGAAAACGTACAAAGACGGCAAAAAACGTATGGAAACATATAAAAACAGGAAAATTGTAAAAACCGTATAAAAAGGGACAAAAATGTATAAAAACATACGCAAACGTATAAAAACGGACAAAAACGTATGAGAACATAAGAAAACGTATAAAAAGGGCAGAAACGTATGAAAACATATAAAACGGATAAAAGCGTAAAAACGTATAAAAACGGACGAAAACGTATAAAAACGTATGAAAATGTAAGAATACATATAAAAGCGGATAAAACGTATGAAAACATAAGAAAAACGTTTGAAAACGTATAAAAACGGACGCAAACATGTGATTTAATCCGTTTGGGCCTCCATTGCAAACCAACCCACCCCAAGCCCACTACACTTAAAATTCATGGTAACCAAATATTGAACTAGCATTATTTTGCTAGTCTTCTATGAAAACGTTCGAACCAAATGCAAAGCCAAAATGAAATGTAGGATGCCATGTCTTGTTCGTTCATGTGGACAGTCGAGCCAACGAAACACAACACAAAGTAACAAAAGCAAATACAAACACCTTGGTTTCTTGTGTGTTGCGTGTGGAAATGTAAAAGGAGACCAACCCCATACTTAGCCACCCTAACTCGTTTATTTAATAACCTAAACTCACCCAAACCCACTTTGACCCAAATTTGACCTCAAGGACCATTGGATTATATGTTCCAAGTGACATGACTAGGCTTGGCATGCCTTGTTTTCGGCTGCCCTCAACCTCACGCCTAGCAAACATACAAACTCTAAACATAAAAATATTATCAAAGCCATACTTGTGTTTCCTTTATAACCACCCTTGGCACTTAGGTTACTCACACAATAATTCTCAAAATACCCATTGAAATCCACTCAAAACCTCCACTTGTTCACGTAATACTGTCGAAGGAAGAAAGGAAAGCAAGGAAACACACAAGCTTTGGGTAAACGCAATTGGGTTATAAGGAGAACAAGGAGTTCCCGAGCCTATTCTTATTCGATCATCTCGCTCACATAACCTCACCACTCATTGAGAGTGTAGTAAGTCTTTTCGAACTCATTTCCTTCATTCATATACCTTTGTCACACGATAACTATGTTAAACACACCCTTTGAACACATTGCTTCTTTTGTATGTCGCGTATAAAACGAATATTGATGCACTCGACACTCTATAATACTAATTATCTCTTATGAGCACATCACACCATGATTCGTAATAAAAGGCTTAGGGGTATGTGTATGGATAAAACCTCAATATCGATATCAAAAATAATCACGAAGATAGATTCAAAATTCCTTTAGGAAAAAGAATATTAAATCAAATCCCGTGTGTGATCGTTGATACGGATTAGTCAACCCGAATCGTTTCCCAACGAGGCGTGAATTGCCAACGTCGTTTTTGGTTTGGAATTTAATGCTCGATGTTTTGATTTGTGATTTTGATTTTATTAAACTACGGAAATAGGGAAAGTAATTAAGGGAATCTATTTTACGGGAAATCCTAATGCAAAATTAACTAAAACGTAATTAACGAAACGTAATTAAAAGGCAACTACGTCTAAATTATATCCTAAAAATGCCTAAAATTACTTTTACTCTAGAAATGCAATGTGAAAACTAATTATGAATTAAAACTATTTTTTAAGATTTTTCTGGATTTTATTAAAATTAAAAACTAATTTCCATCTTTTAAATCTAATTTAAAATACTAAAAATATGAAAATCAAAGGGAAAAATATGAAAATATTTTTATAAAATCTAAATTAACATAAGAGAATTTTCAAAACTATTTTTTTTTATTTTTCTGATTATTTTTCTATTTTCTACTAATTTAAAACTATTTAAATCTAATTTAAATTGTGAAAAATACCAAATAAAAGGGGAAAAATATGGAAAAATCTTTTTTTATGCTTTTTATATTTTTCTTAAACTGGGAAAATTGAAAAATTATTTTTTTGAACTTTTTCTTAATTATTTGCAATAAAAGCTATTTAAAAGTGACTAAAAACTATTTTAAATAGAGAAAAATAGCAAACAATGACCAAAAATTATGAAAAACTCAGGAAAATTCTAAAATATTATTCTAATTCTAGGAAAAATATAAAATATGATGCTTATGTGTAAGATATGAGAGCTGCAGTGTAAATGGAGTCTAAATAAGCTACTATATTAAGCAATAAGCTCCTAAACTGAATTTTAGCTAAAGGCAGCTTAAAGAAACCTTAAAGTACCAGTATTAGAACTATGGGAGCATGCAATTAACTAAGGAACAAGGGAGGATTAAGCTAAAATGAGGTATACTAGATAAATAAGCTAATAAGCTAAAATGAACATACAAATAAGCTATTGGGAATGGGAGTCCTAATAAGCTACCTATCCTAAGTTATCTAGGAGTGATTTAAGCTTTACCTACAGTCTAATAAGCCCTGTAAACTTATTTTGAACTCTGAAATTGCAACAGTTAAGGTAGCAAGAGGGGGGACTTTGAGCTTATTTTTAAGCTAACAAACAAGCTCAAATTTCCAACATGAACTGAAGCAGACCTAGACCAGGTACCCAAGAAGGCAAAAACCAAGTTTCATCATTTTTGAAGCTCAAGTAAAGATTTTACAAGATCTGATATAGAGGGTGTTTGGGGACTGCTTAAACTGTTGTTGAAATGGGACAGAAACTAAGACCAGATTTGATTATCCAAAAGCTGTTGAATGTTTGTAAAAATTGTTTATAAGCTAATCTTACCCACTACATTCTATAGAAAACTAATTTTTTGTATTTTTGAAAAGATTAAGACCATAAAATCTGCTTGAGAAAATGACTCCAATGACAGTTTTGAGAGAAATATTTGACAATCACCAATTTAACCAAACTGACCCAAAGGCTCTTAACTCATTTTGACACTGACTTAGAACTTAAAGACAGACTAAATAGGACCAAAGTGACTCAAAAACAAACTCTAATAAGAGCTCACACTACTGTTTCAACTAATAGCTGTTTTGACAGCTTATTGAACTTAAAACTCTGAAAATGACTTGTACCACTTGAAACTAGAAAGAAATGGTTAAAACAACTTAATCACTGCAAATGAAACCTAATGAGAGCTTATTCAACTCAAAAGAATGCCCAAGAGTGGTGAACAACCCACAGTGCCAAACACCCCTTTATCAAGGATGTTTGACAGATTTGGTCTAAAGAAGACCTTTAAGCTTGGAATCTTAAGAGACAGAAATGTAGACACCTCATTTTATAAGAGAAAAAGCTGTTTTTAAAAGTGAATAAGCAAAAGTAATAAGCAAATAAGCAGTTTGACTTTTATTGACTTTTATCAAAAACTGATTAAGACTGAGATACAATGAATAAGAAAAGCTCACATAAGCTATACAGAGCTTATATGAGCTTATACTAACAATAATCAAAGCTTGATCAATGGAACAGTACGGATTAATGGCAAACAAGAAAAGATGAAATTCTTTATTAAGACTTAAAATGAGATTACAAATGAAAACTGAGATTACATGAAAAACTTTAAGAAAACATTATTAAACTACTGAAAAGCTTGAAAATTACAAGAAACATATACTTAATTTAAATGAAAATACTACACTACACCAATTCCATTGTGAGCTTAAGGGTCTATTTATAGCCTTTAGCAGCCTTGGGATCCCTTTCAGAAGAGCCTAGAAGCAAATAGCAGCCACACAAATCCCATGAATCATCACCTCCAATCATATTGCTCCAATTCACCAAAAGATGTGTCGCGTCCAATGAGATTGCTCCATTTGTCCACGTGGGCAACCTTATCTGACAAGTCAGAGGTGTCTAGAAGCTTGGAAAGATCCTTAGTACTATGTTGGGTGATTGGGAGTGGGTAAATGGTGGTAAAAGTGGGTGGGTAAAAGGGTGTTTGGTTTTGGGGAAGAAGGTGAACTGTAGAGCGCGTTTGGTTTGTTTATTATTATTCAAAAAGGTTGACCGGGTCTATGGGGGGTTGACTTGGGTTTAGTTCGGGTATGGAACGGGTAATGGGTTGGATAGGTATTAAACGGGTTGTGTTATATTGGGCGGGGTCTGATTTGTTTATTGGACCGGGTATAGGATTCATTGGGTCGTGGCTCTTGGACTTAGGATATAGGATTGGTTTAGGATATGGACTTAGGATTAATATTGGACCCATTAGCAACCATAGGGACTAAAAATGCACATGCTGAAATTCCAAGGACCAATTTTGTAATTCTGAAAGTATCTTCCAAGGACTGATTTTGTCAATCTTCAAATAAACCAAGGGCCAATTTGCAATTTCTGAATCTTCAAAGGGCCACTTTTGCCAAATGCTGAAACTTGAGGGGCCAGTTTTGACATTTCTTCAAACTTGATTTAAAACTTCCAAAAATCATCCTCGGAGAATAAAATCTTCATAAATGCTCAATTTTGATCTCCCGGCTCAGCTTAAGCTCTCTTAATCTCTCGTGCTCGGATTTACATATGATTTGGTACCTTTTTGTGTGTTTTTACATATCCGTACCTGCACAAGCACAAACTCAAGAAAACCACAAATATTAGCAATAAACGGCTCTTTCTTGGTTATTTTGGGTTTTATTTGACAAAGAAATGATATGTGTTTTAGCACATATCAAAATACCCCAAACGAGACCATTGTCGTGTCCTCACGCAATGCAATCAACTCACGCTTCTAAAACCAAGGATTTCAATCTCTTTCTACTAAACCTATGAAGAAGTAGCAAAGATTCCTCAAAAGAGATTAAGAAAGCCTTAATTCTAAAAACGCCCCGTTTACCTTTTAATTCACATGTATAGATATTACGATTAAGCATATTCCGATTATGAATGACGGTTTGTTGAACTTTCATGTCGATCAATAACTCCAACATTTTTCAAACGACACGTTAGGATCACGGAGTAGAAAACACAACACAGCGTGAAGTGACCATACGGATAGAATACATCGTTCCTGATTTTTCACAAGTCCCAAACTAAGCGTAAAACCGAAATCATTGTTAAATATGATTCTAGATGCTAACACTACCCATGGAAGTTACTTGTGTAATTACCTTTTGTTCCCATTTTCCTAATTTCCTCTAGATTTTTTTTATTTTTGTGAGAAATGAATTTCTTCAAATTTCTCGTTTCGATAACTTTTTATTCCGATAAAGATACAAAGCTAAGTCGCTAATTAGTTGTCCATCTTCTCTCGAGAACCATTGTCCCAAAAATGAGGTCCACATCAAGGAATTTTTTATTACTTATACTTTTGACTTTTTCATTTTTCATCATCAATTTTTTTTTTTTTTTTTTTTTTTTTTTTTTTTTTTTTTTTTACAACTTATACACTTATACTTTTACTTATATGAGCTATGAACTACGGAGCTTCACGGGGTAATTCCAAGACTATAGGCTTCATGAAATGAGGATCCCGGCTGGCTAGGCTAAGACCTCACTCAATCCCGGCTAAAGATCCAAGGGTCCGATCTCGACACCGCAGCTCATAACTTTACTTATTACTTTTCACTTATTACTTATTGCTCATTCATTACGGATCCTTGATGTGTACCCAATTTTTAAAACAAAGATTCTTTTAAGAAGGTAAAGAACTAACTATCGCCAAAAACTCAACATCTCTAATTATTCATTAGACAGATATGGGGGTGAAACAATTTTGTGGGAACAAAAAGCCATAAGTACCTTCGATGGGCTCTAAAGAGAACCAACTACTCCACGTTTAGCATCTAAACTCATATCAATATATCAAATTAACCGTAAAATTCGATTCGTTGGCTTGTGTAATCAAAATTTGATTCGTTGTGAAGTGAGTGGTGAAAACAAACACAATATCAATATATCAAATTAACCGTAAAATTCGACAAATTAACCCTTTAGGAAAAAGGTCAACGTGCCAAACCTCACGGGTGTGATAAAAGTGATACCGGAAAAGTGATTTCCCGGGTCGTGTCCCAACGAGGTGCGAATGGAAGGATTCGTTGAGTTTCGTGATTTGAACTTGAATTGGATTTTTAATGATTTGTTTGATTTGAGTTACGTTTCTACAAATTAATTAACGGGAAGGTAATTAAGGCAAGGGAACCCTAATAAACTACAAACTAACTACTACTAAGCCTAAGAAATGATAAAACGAAGCTACACTAAGTCCTAGGGTGCAAAAACTAAAAAACGTAAAAACCGGGAAACAACCCAAGCCATAAACGTAAAAGTTTTGCAATTTAAGGGCTACGGGTATGAAATCAATTTTCCTACGTTCTATTTGACCAAAAATGATTTTAGGAAAAAGCCGGGTATTTTTTTGACTTTTAAATTAATTACTACGAATTAAAAAATATTAAACACTAATTAAATGATTAAAAATATTAAACTAATTTTGAAAAATGTGGAAAAATCACAGAAAGTACTCTTAATGCTACTGATCCTAGGAAAATTAAAAAAAATAGTGGTTGCTTTTCGAAATAAGCCAGAAAAAAGCTAAAAAGAGCTTATAAGGTAAACTGTCAAACACCCCTTATGTATTATTTAATAGTGCAACATTTTAATGAGACAAGTCCCAAGGGCGCCTGTTAAGTGTGTTGTGTGTGAGCTGGGTGGCGTGGGTTCGAGTCCCAGCCATGTCAGTTTTTTGCAAATCTTTTTTTTTTCAATTTTGCTTATCAAATCTTCAAGAGGCAGTTAAACTAAATGATTTTTTGTGAAATCTATTTCTTTGAAAACTTCTCAATAAGCTGTTTTAACAGCTTGTTGAGTGCTGTTCTTGACAGAATACAAACAAACACCTTTTTGCAAGTCTTGAGCATAAATAAGCATTCACAACATTGAATAAGCAACCAAATAAGCAAGCATAACAGGAATTAGCAAAACCTGACTGAGATAAGCTAAAAGATAATGGGGATAAGCAGTTGGAATAAGAGCTACACTAAGGGAAATCCTAAAAAGCTACTTGATAAAGTAAGCAAAGCAAAAACTTAAATAAGCTCCTAATAAGCAAAAAGGGCACTAATCCTAGACTAACTGAACTAATTAAGTCCTAAAAGATCTAAATAAGCAGATCACAAATACTGATAAGCAAAAAAAATAAGACCGAAGTGACCTGTTGTTGGACTGACTGCAGGTTGCAAAACAGCTTGTATGGCTCCTTTTGGAGCTTATTTTTAAGCTGAAAAGCAAGCTTCCAGGTCAATAACAAAGCTGCACAAATGAGTTGGTATGACAGGCTACCAAATTAAACTAATAGGTGGGTAAGAGACACCCTCAAACAGCTTAAAACTAAGCTGAGTTTAGGTGCTCATGGAACTTATGATGCTGATATGACAACAGAACTTTAGCAAAAAGGCACTTTCAGTAGCAAATTTAGGTGAGCTAAAATGATTGTGACCGCAAACGAAGTACCAACTAACTGAGTTTGGACTCCAAATATCTAAGAAAAACAAACTTTGACCCTTTTGAGAACCAAATAAGTGATGAAATCAGCACAAGAACAGCAGCGCTGCTGTCATGTGCAGTTCCAGAAGGGCAGTAAAATCACTTTTTTTTTAAACAAAAATCACCTAAAACTTTTCTAACCATTTTCTAACTCTTATATCTAACCTAAGACTCCTGAAAGACATTTGACTTGGTAAGTCAAACGGGTAAGAATTGATGTTTAACCCTCTAACACCTTTGACCCAAACAGTGCTTAAAACTGGTCTTGAATCATTAGAACTTAGAATATTTTTTTTTGAGGCAAGGTAAAATAACACTTGACTAAAGCAGTTTAGAAAACTTAATAAGAACTAATAAGCAATGACCACTAAAGACCAGAACTGCAACAATTAAAAAAAATGCTTTTCATTCATAAAAATAAAATTCATTACAACAGAAAAATGGGAAATTAATTTTGAAAACTAAGTTAAAGGGTGCCTCATAACATGGCTACAACAACCTATTTATACTAAAGTCTTGATGGTCTTCAAATCTTCACTTGTGCTTCTTGAATTCATCCAAGCCATCCAATAAGTAGGTACCCATGAGATTGCATCTGAGCCATCCATTGAGTTCTTTTGAAGCTGGGATTGCCATGGTGGCATCTTGGAAAGGAGGGAAAGAATGGTAGTGGGGTTGGGAAATGGGGGAGACTGGGTAATAGAGATGAAGGTGGTTTTGGGGTTTTGATGTAGCTGGGTAAAAAGGAGAAACAAGGTTGAGTGTTTGGGGAGAAGGAAAAAGGGGATTAGGGTATCTAGGTTGGTTTGGGCGGGAAGACAGGGAAGACAGGGGTTGGGTGTGTTTTGTTTATTAATAAACATGGGTAACGGGTTTGGGTAGTGGACGGGTTAAAAGAGGGTATTGGGCTTGGTTGGGCTTAGGCAGTTTAGTGGATTTGGACTAGGATTAGATGTAAACCCATTTAATACTTAAGGGACTAAATCTGCCAAACTGAAAATGTAGGGACCAAAACTGAAAATTATGAAGTTGTAGTCCAAGGGTCAAACTTGTAAATCTCAAATAAGTTAAGGACCATTTTTGCCAATTGTGAAATTCCAAGGACTAAACATGATCATTTTAAAAATCCAGGGATCAAAACTGTAATTTCTCAAAACTTTTGGAACTTTTCACCAAAGGACTAATTATGACAATTTATGATTCCAAAAGGACCTTTGGTGACTTTTCTTTTAAAATACGTGCTCAGGGACTATTTCTGCCAATTTTTGAAAGACGGGGGACTGAAACTGCCAATTATGCAAACTTTGTTCGTTTTTCATATGTTTTCAATAATTTTGCATCTGAAACATATAAAACACAATTTTGAGATATTTTCAGTATTTTGATGCATTTCGGAGTGTTTTTAAATGTTTTGCAGTTCAGATTTGACCAAAAATGATGAGTGAATAAGCACTCATCAAATCCCCCACACTAAACCATTGCTAGTCCCTAGCAATCTTTTGAGAAAACTTAATGGATTTGAATCTCTTTACCAAAAGCCATTACTTCTGGAGTAGCCAAATGTTTCAGTTCAAGTAAGAACTATGGTACACTGATAACCATATGATTTTGAGCAAATCATCAGCTTTCAACGGTTTTGATTTGTCTTTACCAGAAGCCGTTTGCTTCTGGACTAGCCAACTCTTAGATAAAATATCTTTGGTGAGCTGATTACCAATTATGGTTTTCCAACTGCCTTTACCACAAGCCATAATCTTGCGGGCTAGCCAACTCTTCACTCATTAAAGATATGGTGAGCTGAACACCATACAATTTTGGGCAAATTGCAAGCCGTCAACGGATTTGAGATATCTTTACCAAGAGCCGTTTGCTCCTGGATTAGCCAATCCTTTTGTTTATTAGACATGGCGGACTGATAACCGTAATCTGAGTAAGTGCAAAACACTTACTCCCACAAAAAAATTTGGCCAAAAATGGGGGAATAAGATGGTAAAACATATGATAAAATTCGCGAGAATTCCCCCCACACTAGAAATGAATATTGCCCTCAATATTCAAAGTACCGGCGGTTATGCCGAAACATAGAACGTAAAAGGGAAATACTACGGCCATTATTTGAATTTTTTTTTTTTTGAAAACCTTTATACAACAGCGGGGGGCAATTCCCCCACACTAGGGTGGTAGAAAGGAGAAAGAAGTCAGAAATACGGGTGAAAACCCATATAGTGTGCTACTGTTTTTGATTCCCGAGTCGCTAGCTTGACTCGATCCCCGCATTCATTGGTTCATGGGGAAAGTTTGTAGATCCGGGACAACCACAAGTGGAATGTCCTCTCCAAAATAATGCTTCAATCTATGTCCATTCACCTTGAAGTTTGGTCCGTCAGTTTGAGATAATTCGACGGTGCCATATGGAAAAACTTTGGCAATGGTGAATGGACCGGTCCAACGGGTCTTAAGTTTCCCCGAGAAGATTTTCAATCTAGAATTGAAAAGAAGGACTCGGTCACCAACATTGAAAACGCGGTTCTTAATTTTTGAGTCATGGATCTTCTTTGTCTTTTCCTTGTAAATCAACGAGTTCTCGTAGGCTTGATCACGGAGTTCATTTAATTCATTGAGTTGAACTTTCCGGTGATCACCCGCGGACTTGAGGTCAAAATTTACATGCTTCAAGGCCCAATAGGCTTTGTGCTCGAGCTCGATCGGGAGATGACACGCCTTTCCGTACACAAGCTTGTAAGGAGTACACCCGATGGGTGTTTTGTAAGCGGTGCGGAAAGCCCAAAGTGCATCTTCAAGTTTGTCCGACCAAGAGGCACGGTTTTCACCTACGGTCCTCTCCAAAATTCTTTTCAAACCACGATTCGAAACTTCCACTTGCCCACTAGTTTGTGGGTGATACGCGGTAGAAAGACGGTGAGTGACACCGTACTTAAGCATGACTTTTGCGAATTGGTCGTTGCAAAAGTGCGTACCGCGATCACTAATGATGGCACGGGGAGTTCCGAAATGGGTAAAGAGAGACTTCAAGAATTTCACAACTACTCGGGCGTCGTTGGTGGGGAGCGCTTTCGCTTCCACCCATTTACACAAGTAATCAACTGCCACGAGTATATACTTGTTCTCTCGAGAAGACGGGAACGGACCCATAAAGTCAATGCCCCATACGTCAAAGATCTCGCACACTTGAATGGCATTTTGAGGCATTTCATCTCTTTTAGAGATGTTGCTATGACGTTGGCAAGAGTCGCAAGATTTGACGAGGTCATGGGCATCTTTATAAATCGTGGGCCAATAGAAACCGGAATCAAACACCTTTTTAGCGGTGTAGTTCGGGCCATGATGTCCCCCCGTGGGTCCATTATGACAAGCCTTGAGAATTTCATCGGCTTCTTGGCCGTGAACACACCGTCGGATGACTTGATCCGCACAAACCTTAAACAAATAGGGGTCGTCCCAGAAATAATGCTTAACATCTTTGAAAAATTTGTTCTTTTGTTGGGACGACATCCCTTTCACAACAAAGTTACCCGCATGATAGTTTGCAAAGTCGGCAAACCATGGGGTACTCGAATTTTCATGATGAGATACCACATTAAGTGTCTCGAGAGGAAATGTTTCATTTATTTCCTTTTTCTCGAGCACACCTTGATGTGGATTTTCAAGACGAGAGAGATGATCAGCCGCTAGGTTCTCCGCTCCTTTTTTATCACGGATAATGATATCAAATTCTTGTAGGAGGAGAACCCATCGGAGCAATCTCGGCTTTGCATCTTGCTTAGCAAAGAGATATTTGAGAGCCGAGTGATTCGTATACACTATGCTTTTGGACAAGATCAAGTATGGCCGAAACTTCTCGAAAGCATACACCACGGCTAGTAATTCTTTCTCCGTCGTAGTGTAATGTGCTTGAGCTTCGGTCAAAGTTTTGCTAGCATAATGTATAGGCTGGAAATGCTTTGATTTTCGTTGCCCCAAAACGGCACCTATGGCGAAATCACTTGCATCGCACATAAGCTCAAATGGTAATTCCCAATCGGGGGCAACTAGAATTGGTGCTTCAGTGAGCTTCTTCTTAAGAGTTTGAAAAGCTTCAACGCACTCATTAGAGAAGATGAAAGGAGTGTCTTTTTCAAGAAGTCGGGTCATAGGCCGGGATATTTTTGAAAAGTCTTGAATGAAACGACGATAGAATCCGGCATGACCAAGGAAACTTCTAACTCCTTTGACGGTTGTGGGAGGAGGTAATTTTGAAATGACATCGACTTTAGCCTTGTCAACCTCAATCCCGCTCTTAGAAATCTTATGGCCAAGGACAATTCCTTCCTTAACCATAAAGTGACATTTCTCCCAATTTAGACAAAGATTCGTGTTTTCACAACGTTCGAGCATCTTGTCCAAATGGGAGAGACATGTTTGGAAAGAATCCCCAAAGACCGAAAAATCATCCATAAAGACTTCCATAGTCTTTTCGATCATGTCATGGAAAATGGCCATCATACACCTTTGGAACGTACCGGGAGCATTACACAAGCCGAAGGGCATGCGTCGGTAAGCAAATGTTCCATAAGGACACGTGAATGTGGTCTTTTCTTGATCTTGTGGGTCAATGGGTATTTGGAAGTAACCCGAGAAACCATCGAGAAAACAATAGTATTCATTTCCCGCTAATCTCTCAAGCATTTGGTCCATGAAGGGTAATGGAAAGTGGTCTTTACGGGTGGCTTCATTTAACTTTCGATAGTCAATGCAAACACGCCATCCCGTAACCAATCGAGTAGGAATCAACTCGTTTTCATCATTTTCAACAACGGTAATGCCACCTTTTTTGGGCACACAATGAACGGGGCTCACCCAAGGACTATCCGAGATAGGGTAAATCAATCCGGCATCAAGAAGTTTTATGACTTCCGCTTTGATAACCTCATGAATTTTAGGATTCACCCTTCTTTGGTGTTGAACCGCTGGTTTGAAGTCATCTTCCATGAGAATCTTGTGTGTACAAAACCTCGGGTCAATACCCTTGATGTCGGAAAGGTTCCAAGCGATGGCTTGCTTGTGTGACTTCAAAACCTTTATGAGAGCGGATTTTTCATCCTCACTCAAGTCTTTAGCAATGATGACGGGTGATTTATTGTCACCCTCCAAAAATGCATACTCGAGATGAGGTGGTAAGTCCTTAAGTTCGACCTCGGGAGGATCATTAGATTTTTCAATCGTTTTGATTTCCTCTTTATGAAGTTCTTGAGGAGGGAGTGATGAAGGATCTTCATTGAGCAACTTCTCGATGAGAAGTATATCTCCCTCAATGTCGATAGGAGCGTGATCAATTTCCCATGGAACAGAATCACTAGCCAAGTATGCTTCAATCTCTTCCAAAATAAAGTCACTTCCCTCAAACGTAGTGAGGGGAGGGGAAGAGAGAGCAACGATGGGATCAACCGGAGTGGGATTGCCACTCGAGAATCCAAGAATTTCTTGAGAATACTCCTCCGACACAATGTCAAGGACATCAATTTTGTTGACGGAATTGTCTCCATAATTGGGGGAGTATTTCGTAACTTGATTGAGATTGAAAGTAACGGCTTCCTTGTTTACCCTCAAAGTGATTTCCCCTTCATCAACGTCGATCAATGCACGACCCGTTTTTAAGAAGCACCTCCCAAGGATGAGGGGTACTCGGGGATCGGCATCAAATTCGACAACAACAAAGTCGGCGGGGAAATGAAACTTGCCTACTTTCACAAATACATCCTCGGCTATACCTAGCGGACGAGAACTTGTACGGTCCGCAAGCTCGAGGATCATACATGTAGGTGTAAGCGGAGGTAATGAAAGCTTCTTCCACATGGAGTGTGGCATCAAGTTAATGCTAGCGCCAAGATCAGCCAAGGCGGAGCATTGAACTATGCCTTGAAAATCACATGGGATGAGAAATTTTCCGGGGTCTCCTAACTTTTCGGGAAGCTTTTTAAGGATAACCGCCAAACAATTTTCGTTCAAAGAAGTTTTAGCCATTTCAGAAATCTTTTCTTTGTTATTCAACAAATTTTTGATTGTTGGACCGAACTTTGGCATTAGAAGAAGAGCGTCCGCGAAACTAATCTCGAAGTGCAAATCTTGAAAGATTTGGATAAGCTTCTCCATTTGTTGACTAGTTTTATCACGGAGCTTTTGGTCATTAAGCCTTGAAGGATAAGGAAGTGAAGGCTTAGGAATGGTCATCGGAACAACGGGTTCCGGAATTGGAGGTAAGACCACCGGAGATTGGACTTGTGCGGTATTTCGTGGGCTTGAGTTATGCACCTTGTCCTTTGATACCTCGGTTTCTCGTTCCACATCCCTCACCGGAGAAGGATTAGGCATCGAGGGTCCCTCATAAGATTTACCACTTCGGGTGGCAATAGCATTCAATTCACCTTTTGGGTTAGGAATGGTATTACTCGGAAGAGCACCCGGAGTTGAAGCTTGATTCTTTTGACTCATGAGACTAGCAATCATGCTTTCAATCTTGCTATGAGATTGATCAATTTTGTTACTAGTAGCTCTAAGCTCGGAAGTGAAATCATTCTTCAAAGTGGTAATTTGATTTTGCATGGACACCATCTTAGCTTCATTGCTTTTGATGTAATTAGCAATGTCAATGGAAGCTTGAGGAGCTTGAACAGTTTGTTGAGGAGCTTGGAATCGGTTTTGATTTAAATTTCCTTGATTTTGAAAACCTTGATTTTGATTTTGAAAATTCCGATTCTGACTCTGATTTTGATTGAACTGATTATTTCTATTTTGCACATTTTGATTGTTCTGATTTTGATTAAACCCGGGTGGTCCAAGGAAATTGTTAGAACGATAGCTGAGAAGGTTTCGGTCCCCTTGCGGTTGGTAGGAATTACCTCCCGTATTGTAGGAACCAGAAGCGGCATATACGCTCTCTTGAGTGAAGCCACCGGAGGCTGGACACTCGAAATAAGGGTGTGGACCACCACAAGTTTCACAACTCTTGTTTACGACATTCACTTGTTGATTGTTATTATTTTGACTCATTTTAAGTACGGCAGTAGATATTTCTTCAATCTTTTTGGTTAGAGTCGTGTATTCAGAAGATGGAAGGGTGGTAGATCTCCTTGACTCACTCCTCTCGGCTGAGGAATCCCAATAATTGTGGTGGGCAGTCATGTTTTCAATGAGATCATAGCACTCTTCGGGTCGCCTTTTCATAAAGGTACCACCGGCAGCAGCATTTATCGTGTCACGATGTCTCAATGTTAACCCGTTATAGAATGTATCTATTTGGGTGACAAGCAACATGTTGTGGTTCGGACATCGATCAATCGAAAGCTTATAGCGTTCCCATGCCTCAAATAAGGACTCATCGGGATGCTGCCTAAAATTACTGATTTCATTCCGTAGTTTCGTCACCATCGACGGTGGAAAGTATTTCGCCAAGAATTTGGAGATCATTTCGTCGAAACTATGGATTGAGTTCTTGGGAAGACGATCAAACCATGCGGTGGCATGAAGCGTCAAAGAATATGGAAAGAGATATAAGCAAAGGGCGTCATCGGTGACCCCATTTTGCTTCATACTTTGGGTGACGGTGAGAAATTTGTCGAGATGCTTGTTGGCATCGTCACCCGGTGATCCGTGAAATTGGCAAAAACTTTGGACTTGTTGAATCATGTGATGCTTAAGTCCAAAATCCGTGGCCTCGATGTTGACCGGGGCAATTGGACCGCCCCGTCCATCCATCGTGGGTTGGCAAAGCTCCTCCATCGTTCGGAGATCGGGAGCTTGATTTTGTGGACCAGGTTGTTGGACTTGAGGTCCGTTCCCTAGGTTATGTGTCATTGTGATTTGTTCGATGGTACGTATCTCGGGTACGTTAGCTTGGTTACGGTTACGTCTACGAGCTTGCGAGCGAGTGCGCATGCACTTCCAAAAACAACACTTTCAATTAAAACAAGACCGAGGCAAAACACAGTGAACTTAAACCAATAATCCCACGTGAAATGATCACTTCTATAAGTAAAATGCACAAAGGAGCGGAGAGACTTTGTAGGTCAGCGCGAAGCTTATTAAAAACCCGTCTCTTTTTAGCCGCAATTTAATGTCAGGCCGTCCTTATACCCCTCACACAGTTTGTTAAACCGATAAAAGTAAACCAAAACACGAGCGACACAAAGGCAAGTTTTAAATCTTTAGTTCGGGAACTTATAATGATAACACCTCAGTTGAGAATGTTATATTGATTGTGTCTTCTATTTATTTAAAACAACAAGGAAAATCTTTTTGTATTTTTAATCTTTTACATATATATACAAAGAAAAGAAAAATATTTTTGTATTTTTGTATTTTTATAAAAAACAATAACTTCACGAGGAAGGTTCTTCAAGTCACTAATCGCAAAAACTTCACGATATTGTCGCAACACACCTCCCCGGCAGCGGCGCCAAAATTTGATTCGTTGTGAAGTGAGTGGTGAAAACAAACACAATATCAATATATCAAATTAACCGTAAAATTCGACAAATTAACCCTTTAGGAAAAAGGTCAACGTGCCAAACCTCACGGGTGTGATAAAAGTGATACCGGAAAAGTGATTTCCCGGGTCGTGTCCCAACGAGGTGCGAATGGAAGGATTCGTTGAGTTTCGTGATTTGAACTTGAATTGGATTTTTAATGATTTGTTTGATTTGAGTTACGTTTCTACAAATTAATTAACGGGAAGGTAATTAAGGCAAGGGAACCCTAATAAACTACAAACTAACTACTACTAAGCCTAAGAAATGATAAAACGAAGCTACACTAAGTCCTAGGGTGCAAAAACTAAAAAACGTAAAAACCGGGAAACAACCCGAGCCATAAACGTAAAAGTTTTGCAATTTAAGGGCTACGGGTATGAAATCAATTTTCCTACGTTCTATTTGACCAAAAATGATTTTAGGAAAAAGCCGGGTATTTTTTTGACTTTTAAATTAATTACTACGAATTAAAAACTATTAAACACTAATTAAATGATTAAAAATATTAAACTAATTTTAAAAAATGTGGAAAAATCACAGAAAGTACTCTTAATGCTACTGATCCTAGGAAAATTAAAAAAAATAGTGGTTGCTTTTCGAAATAAGCCAGAAAAAAGCTAAAAAGAGCTTATAAGGTAAACTGTCAAACACCCCTTATGTATTTAATAGTGCAACATTTTAATGAGACAAGTCCCAAGGGCGCCTGTTAAGTGTGTTGTGTGTGAGCTGGGTGGCGTGGGTTCGAGTCCCAGCCATGTCAGTTTTTTGCAAATCTTTTTTTTTTCAATTTTACTTATCAAATCTTCAAGAGGCAGTTAAACTAAATGATTTTTTGTGAAATCTATTTCTTTGAAAACTTCTCAATAAGCTGTTTTAACAGCTTGTTGAGTGCTGTTCTTGACAGAATACAAACAAACACCTTTTTGCAAGTCTTGAGCATAAATAAGCATTCACAACATTTAATAAGCAACCAAATAAGCAAGCATAACAGGAATTAGCAAAACCTGACTGAGATAAGCTAAAAGATAATGGGGATAAGCAGTTGGAATAAGAGCTACACTAAGGGAAATCCTAAAAAGCTACTTGATAAAGTAAGCAAAGCAAAAACTTAAATAAGCTCCTAATAAGCAAAAAGGGCACTAATCCTAGACTAACTGAACTAATTAAGTCCTAAAAGATCTAAATAAGCAGATCACAAATACTGATAAGCAAAAAAAATAAGACCGAAGTGACCTGTTGTTGGACTGACTGCAGGTTGCAAAACAGCTTGTATGGCTCCTTTTGGAGCTTATTTTTAAGCTGAAAAGCAAGCTTCCAGGTCAATAACAAAGCTGCACAAATGAGTTGGTATGACAGGCTACCAAATTAAACTAATAGGTGGGTAAGAGACACCCTCAAACAGCTTAAAACTAAGCTGAGTTTAGGTGCTCATGGAACTTATGATGCTGATATGACAACAGAACTTTAGCAAAAAGGCAATTTCAGTAGCAAATTTAGGTGAGCTAAAATGATTGTGACCGCAAACGAAGTACCAACTAACTGAGTTTGGACTCCAAATATCTAAGAAAAACAAACTTTGACCCTTTTGAGAACCAAATAAGTGATGAAATCAGCACAAGAACAGCAGCGCTGCTGTCATGTGTAGTTCCAGAAGGGCAGTAAAATCACTTTTTTTTAAACAAAAATCACCTAAAACTTTTCTAACCATTTTCTAACTCTTATATCTAACCTAAGACTCCTGAAAGACATTTGACTTGGTAAGTCAAACGGGTAAGAATTGATGTTTAACCCTCTAACACCTTTGACCCAAACAGTGCTTAAAACTGGTCTTGAATCATTAGAACTTAGAATTTTTTTTTGAGGCAAGGTAAAATAACACTTGACTAAAGCAGTTTAGAAAACTTAATAAGAACTAATAAGCAATGACCACTAAAGAACAGAACTGCAACAATTAAAAAAAATGCTTTTCATTCATAAAAATAAAATTCATTACAACAGAAAAATGGGAAATTAATTTTGAAAACTAAGTTAAAGGGTGCCTCATAACATGGCTACAACAACCTATTTATACTAAAGTCTTGATGGTCTTCAAATCTTCACTTGTGCTTCTTGAATTCATCCAAGCCATCCAATAAGTAGGTACCCATGAGATTGCATCTGAGCCATCCATTGAGTTCTTTTGAAGCTGGGATTGCCATGGTGGCATCTTGGAAAGGAGGGAAAGAATGGTAGTGGGGTTGGGAAATGGGGGAGACTGGGTAATAGAGATGAAGGTGGTTTTGGGGTTTTGATGTAGCTGGGTAAAAAGGAGAAACAAGGTTGAGTGTTTGGGGAGAAGGAAAAAGGGGATTAGGGTATCTAGGTTGGTTTGGGCGGGAAGACAGGGAAGACAGGGGTTGGGTGTGTTTTGTTTATTAATAAACATGGGTAACGGGTTTGGGTAGTGGACGGGTTAAAAGAGGGTATTGGGCTTGGTTGGGCTTAGGCAGTTTAGTGGATTTGGACTAGGATTAGATGTAAACCCATTTAATACTTAAGGGACTAAATCTGCCAAACTGAAAATGTAGGGACCAAAACTGAAAATTATGAAGTTGTAGTCCAAGGGTCAAACTTGTAAATCTCAAATAAGTTAAGGACCATTTTTGCCAATTGTGAAATTCCAAGGACTAAACATGATCATTTTAAAAATCCAGGGATCAAAACTGTAATTTCTCAAAACTTTTGGAACTTTTCACCAAAGGACTAATTATGACAATATTTGATTCCAAAAGGACCTTTGGTGACTTTTCTTTTAAAATACGTGCTCAGGGACTATTTCTGCCAATTTTTGAAAGACGGGGGGACTGAAACTGCCAATTATGCAAGCTTTGTTCGTTTTTCATATGTTTTCAATAATTTTGCATCTGAAACATATAAAACACAATTTTGAGATATTTTCAGTATTTTGATGCATTTCGGAGTGTTTTTAAATGTTTTGCAGTTCAGATTTGACCAAAAATGATGAGTGAATAAGCACTCATCAGTAACTCTATCATTTCTCGATCTCTGCAAATTTAAAATCCCAAATAATGAGATCCGCGGATGCTTAGCCGATAATTTTTAGATTATCTATGGTTAAGGGAACATGCTAGGGCTAAACACGCCCGGTCAAGTCAGAATTCTATTCCTACTCTCACCAGCGGAAAGTCAACAAGGTGTCAAAACATATATTAATTAGCAAATGCTTCGTCTAATGAAATCAAGTTATGCATATTTAAAGTCACTCAGGGAAACTTGCAAATTCTTGGCCTTGTGAGCTAGAATTCGCATTTTATAGCTTCTTGTCTAAGAGACTAGCAAAACTTTTCAATAAAAAAGACTTAACAAAAGCTGACAAAAAATTTTAAAATTTTCACATTTTTGCACAATTTTTTTCATTTTCTAAGGAAAAACGGGGTTGCGAGAGTACATGACAAAAATAAGCAAGTGCGGTCAAATCAAATCGAAGATTACCCTACCCCAGACTAGAACGAAACATTGTCCTCAATTTTTAAAGCAAGGGTATCACGAAAATCTAAAAGCCGTTTATTAAGTATGCTAGAAGATAAACGTTAGTCGATAAGATTAGGATATCGGATTTCCATCAGCATCGATCATGAAACTCGAGTGGAGAAAAGACAAACTTCGAGCACGAGAGTCTTCATATCGGGAACATCCTAAACACAACATCACAAACAACCAAACACGAGAAATCGAAGAGGCAGACCCCTTCGCGTCACTTATTAGAAAATAGAAAGAAGATAGATGGATAAGCGTGGGGTGCCTCCCACCAAGCGCTACTGTTTTTGGTCACCGAGTCGCTAGCCTGACTCGTCCCCGAATTCATTTGTCCTTGGGGAAGAAAGTGGACGGGATACCAGGGTCAAAAACGGTGTCTTCATTCCCGAAGGAATGAGACTGGGTGGGTTGGGAGGGAAAGAAAGTGTCGGGCTGCAACACATAAGGGTTAAATCCTCCCGAACTCACAAAAGGTTTTTCAAGAAAGATTGATCCATCATCCGGCGGTTTAGCGGGCGGACGAAGGGATGACGGATCACAATGAGAATACTCCATAGAAGAAAGGAGTCCATGGTACAGCAAGGTGTATTTCAAAGGTTCAAACATGAAGGCATCCAAGATAGGATCCTTTTTCCGAATAACTTTGGTGATAAGAATGTACTCTTCGATGAGTATCCCAGGGTTAAAAATCTTGTCCTCGGAGAGGAACGAAATCAAAGTATCATCCACATGAAAATCCTCACGAGAAGAGGAATCACTCTCGGATAAAAAATAGTGTGGGACCTCTGAATCAACAAGCTCATCAGTCGAAATCTTAACTTCCTTATCTTTCTTTGGGAGAAACGGATCATCATATTCGTTCTCTTCATTCTTAGAAAGAATCGAGTCGGTGGGAGCAAGTTCATCGGTGAACTTCTCGAAGTAAATCGACAGATCTTGATATAACAAATATTCAATTTCGCGTAAGTCGGCTCTAAAATCAAAGATGTCATCCTCATTTCCTGGTGGAATAGGATCCATGCGAGCGAGTTCATCGGCGAACTCCTCGAGAAGTAAATCAATGGAAGAATCCTTGAGCTCGGGCTCCGAAGGATTAAAAGACGGCTTGACTTCTTTAATAACTTTTTCTTCCGGAGGAATATAAGAATCCCCGTAAAGCATTTTTTCAATCAAACGAATATCTCCTTCGATGTCGATGTCGGCGTTATCAATTTCCGGTGAAACTGAATCACTTTTCAAATAAGCCTCAATTTCTTTCATGATAGAATCATCCTCCTCATTTTGAGTATGGGAAGGGGAAGAATCAGAAATGATTTGTTAGAAGAAAGTTCCATATTTTCAGAAGAAAGAGTGGGATTGCCACTCAAAGAAAACTCGGCGTTTTTAGGAACAAGATCAATCCGATACACAGAAAGCGGAGGTGGGACAAGTGGTGTGCTCTTAGAACTAGCATTTTCCACCACAACCGTTGTAGTCTCCTTTTCTAGTTTCTTCTTTTGCTCAGCACGTATCGTCGACAAACTCTTAACCGTGAAACGTGAAAGACTCGGATCAATTCTCGATGTCTTAGGCCCAACTTTTTGAACAACCGGAGGTTGGACGTTTTTGGTACTTCCGTTATTAGTAGGAATTCCCGGGTCCTTTGTCACCTCGGTGTTACTAATTTTGGCCACATCATATTGTTTGGTAAAAGATTTAGAAGTATGGTTAACGTTAAACGTGACGGCTTCTTTTCCAACTCTTAAAGTGATTTCTCCTTCATACACATCAATCAACGCATGGCCCGTCCTTAAGAAGCATCTTCCGAGAATAAGGGGCACACGAGGGTCGGCATCGAAATCAACGACAACAAAATCTGCGGGGAAATCGAACTTTCCCACTTTAACAAAAACATCCTCGGCTATACCGATTGGTGTTGTCGTAGTACGGTCGGCTAGCTCGAGGGTCATACATGTCGGGGTAAGTGGGGGCAATGAAAGCTTATCGTAAATTGATTTCGGCATCAAATTGATACTCGCGCCAAGATCGGCCAAGGCGGAGCACTGAATAATTCCTTGAAAATCACACGGAATGAGGAACTTGCCGGGGTCACCTAACTTTTCAGGAAGTTTCTTGAGAATAACCGCCGAACAATTCTCATTCAAAGACGTTTTTGCCAAATCTACAATTTTCTCTTTGTTACTTAACATTCCTTTTAGTGTCGAAACAAACTTAGGCATGAGAAGAAGAGCATCCGCGAAGCTAATTTCGAAGTGAAGATCTTGAAATATTTGAAAGAATTTTTCCATTTGAAGATTTGCTTGTTCACGTTGCTTTTGATCATTCATCCTTGACGGGTACGGAAGTGTTGTTTTTGAATTAGTCTTTTCAGCACTAACCGGAGCATCCTTGAGCTCAGACGTCGGGACAACCGTGGGTTGGACATTCTCGGTACTCCCCTTATTAGTAGGAAGCACCGGGTCCTTTGTCACCCCAGTCTCACGGTCTACCACGCAAGACGGAGAAGAAGAAATAGTGGTAGGAGCCGTGGGTCTATCGTAAGCAACACCACTTCGGGTAGTGATAGCTTTCATGTCACCTCTCGGGTTAGGAATCGTATTACTCGGAAGAGAACCGGAACCCGAGGGTTGAGAATAAGACGTAGAAGGTTGATTAGCTTGAAAGAAACTAGCCATCATATCCCTCATTTCTCTCATCTGCTTGTTATTCGTAACTTCCATTTCTCTTTTGAAATCATTCCTTATACTTGAGATTTGAGTTTGCAAATTTTTAATGGTGTTGTCAGAATTCTTTATGTAAGACAAAAACTCGTTGTTCGGAGCAGCTTGATGAGGTGGTTGATATTGTTGTTGAGGAGGTGGTTGATAAACTTGAGGTAGAGGAGCTTGGTAGTTTTGATTACCATGATTGAGATTGGCTCCTCGGTTTTGATTATAAGATTGGTTTGAATAACAGTTTTGGTTTTGTTGAGGAACGGGTGCAAAACCGGGTGGTCCCATTTGGTTGGCACGGTATCCTTGGTTTTGATTTTGAACCGGATTAGCAGAGGCTACGGAAGCATTTCGGAGATCGCCATCGGTGGCTTGACAATTATAGTACGGATGAGGACCACCGCAAATAACACATGTTTCAGTAACGGCTTTGACTGGTTCGGATTTATGAATCTTAAACTCTCTCATCATAGAATTAATAGCATCAGTCAGCCCACTTAACTCACTTCTCTGGATGTATTTGTCGTTCGTAGTGATCTTAGAAACAACCGGTCGGTTTCTAGACGAAGAAACTTTTGACTTATTTTCGATAATCGTTCTAATATCGGTGGGCATACGACTCAAGATATTACCACCGGCGGCCGCGTTAAGCGAATCTTGATCGGACGGAGTAAGAGCATTATAGAACGTATCAATCTGATGAAGATCGGTAAAACCGTGATTTGGGCATTTACGTAAAAGTTCTTTAAATCTATCCCATGCTTCTCCAAAACTTTCGTCAAATTTTTGTTGAAAATTTATGATTTGATTTCGTAACATTGTAATTTTTGACGGAGGAAATAATTGGTTTACAAATTTCTTAGAAAGATCTTCCCATGTTGTAATCGAATGAGGGGGTTCTTTTTCTAGCCAAGTCCGGGCTGCCCCCTCAAGGGAAAATGGAAACAATCTCAACTTAATCGACTCATGAGAGACGCCCCGAAAGTTAATTGTAGAAGCAACTTGATTAAACCAACGGAGGTGTGCATGGGGCTCCTCATGATCTAAACCACAAAAAGGTTTATTAGACACCAATTGTATTAAATTTGTTTTTAGCTCAAAATTTTCGGTGTTAATTGGTGGAAGTACGATAGCATCACCGTAGCCGTCTACGGGAGCTTGAAGTAACTCGTTCATCGTTCGAGTGTCTGCCATGACGGGTTCTTCAACGATAGTACGTAACTCGGGTACGTCTATTCTTTGATTACGTCTACGTCGTGATTGAGAGCGAGTGCGCATGCACTTTAAAAACAAGGCAATTAAAAGAGACCGATATTCGAAAACACAGTGAACTTAACCAATAATCCCAAGTGAATAAATCACCTCTACAAGACAAACGCACAAGCGAGCGGAGAAGCTTTGTAGGTCAGCGCGAAGCTTATTAAAAACCCGCTTCTTTTCAGCCGCAATTTAATGTCAGGCCGTCCTTATACCCACCACACAGTTTGTTTATCCGATAGAAATAAATCGACTCACAAGCGACACAAAGGCAAGTTTTTGATCTTTGGTTCGGGAACTTATTAATGATAACACCTCCGTTGAGAATGTTATATAATTGGTGTCTTCTATTTATTAGCAAAAACACAAGAGAGAATCTTTTTGTATTTTTAAATATGATATATATACACAAAAGAAAAAGGAAAATATTTTTTACTTTTTTGATTTTTTAGAAAAATAATAACTTCACGAATGAAGGATCTCGAGTCACTAATCGTCAAACCTCAAACGATATTGTCGTGACACAACCTCCCCGGCAGCGGCGCCAAAATTTGATTCGTAATAAAAGGCTTAGGGGTATGTGTATGGATAAAACCTCAATATCGATATCAAAAATAATCACGAAGATAGATTCAAAATTCCTTTAGGAAAAAGAATATTAAATCAAATCCCGTGTGTGATCGTTGATACGGATTAGTCAACCCGAATCGTTTCCCAACGAGGCGTGAATTGCCAACGTCGTTTTTGGTTTGGAATTTAATGCTCGATGTTTTGATTTGTGATTTTGATTTTATTAAACTACGGAAATAGGGAAAGTAATTAAGGGAATCTATTTTACGGGAAATCCTAATGCAAAATTAACTAAAACGTAATTAACGAAACGTAATTAAAAGGCAACTACGTCTAAATTATATCCTAAAAATGCCTAAAATTACTTTTACTCTAGAAATGCAATGTGAAAACTAATTATGAATTAAAACTATTTTTTAAGATTTTTCTGGATTTTATTAAAATTAAAAACTAATTTCCATCTTTTAAATCTAATTTAAAATACTAAAAATATGAAAATCAAAGGGAAAAATATGAAAATATTTTTATAAAATCTAAATTAACATAAGAGAATTTTCAAAACTATTTTTTTTTATTTTTCTGATTATTTTTCTATTTTCTACTAATTTAAAACTATTTAAATCTAATTTAAATTGTGAAAAATACCAAATAAAAGGGGAAAAATATGGAAAAATCTTTTTTTATGCTTTTTATATTTTTCTTAAACTGGGAAAATTGAAAAATTATTTTTTTGAACTTTTTCTTAATTATTTGCAATAAAAGCTATTTAAAAGTGACTAAAAACTATTTTAAATAGAGAAAAATAGCAAACAATGACCAAAAATTATGAAAAACTCAGGAAAATTCTAAAATATTATTCTAATTCTAGGAAAAATATAAAATATGATGCTTATGTGTAAGATATGAGAGCTGCAGTGTAAATGGAGTCTAAATAAGCTACTATATTAAGCAATAAGCTCCTAAACTGAATTTTAGCTAAAGGCAGCTTAAAGAAACCTTAAAGTACCAGTATTAGAACTATGGGAGCATGCAATTAACTAAGGAACAAGGGAGGATTAAGCTAAAATGAGGTATACTAGATAAATAAGCTAATAAGCTAAAATGAACATACAAATAAGCTATTGGGAATGGGAGTCCTAATAAGCTACCTATCCTAAGTTATCTAGGAGTGATTTAAGCTTTACCTACAGTCTAATAAGCCCTGTAAACTTATTTTGAACTCTGAAATTGCAACAGTTAAGGTAGCAAGAGGGGGGACTTTGAGCTTATTTTTAAGCTAACAAACAAGCTCAAATTTCCAACATGAACTGAAGCAGACCTAGACCAGGTACCCAAGAAGGCAAAAACTAAGTTTCATCATTTTTGAAGCTCAAGTAAAGATTTTACAAGATCTGATATAGAGGGTGTTTGGGGACTGCTTAAACTGTTGTTGAAATGGGACAGAAACTAAGACCAGATTTGATTATCCAAAAGCTGTTGAATGTTTGTAAAAATTGTTTATAAGCTAATCTTACCCACTACATTCTATAGAAAACTAATTTTTTGTATTTTTGAAAAGATTAAGACCATAAAATCTGCTTGAGAAAATGACTCCAATGACAGTTTTGAGAGAAATATTTGACAATCACCAATTTAACCAAACTGACCCAAAGGCTCTTAACTCATTTTGACACTGACTTAGAACTTAAAGACAGACTAAATAGGACCAAAGTGACTCAAAAACAAACTCTAATAAGAGCTCACACTACTGTTTCAACTAATAGCTGTTTTGACAGCTTATTGAACTTAAAACTCTGAAAATGACTTGTACCACTTGAAACTAGAAAGAAATGGTTAAAACAACTTAATCACTGCAAATGAAACCTAATGAGAGCTTATTCAACTCAAAAGAATGCCCAAGAGTGGTGAACAACCCACAGTGCCAAACACCCCTTTATCAAGGATGTTTGACAGATTTGGTCTAAAGAAGACCTTTAAGCTTGGATTCTTAAGAGACAGAAATGTAGACACCTCATTTTATAAGAGAAAAAGCTGTTTTTAAAAGTGAATAAGCAAAAGTAATAAGCAAATAAGCAGTTTGACTTTTATTGACTTTTATCAAAAACTGATTAAGACTGAGATACAATGAATAAGAAAAGCTCACATAAGCTATACAGAGCTTATATGAGCTTATACTAACAATAATCAAAGCTTGATCAATGGAACAGTACGGATTAATGGCAAACAAGAAAAGATGAAATTTTTTATTAAGACTTAAAATGAGATTACAAATGAAAACTGAGATTACATGAAAAACTTTAAGAAAACATTATTAAACTACTGAAAAGCTTGAAAATTACAAGAAACATAGACTTAATTTAAATGAAAATACTACACTACACCAATTCCATTGTGAGCTTAAGGGTCTATTTATAGCCTTTAGCAGCCTTGGGATCCCTTTCAGAAGAGCCTAGAAGCAAATAGCAGCCACACAAATCCCATGAATCATCACCTCTAATCATATTGCTCCAATTCACCAAAAGATGTGTCGCGTCCAATGAGATTGCTCCATTTGTCCACGTGGGCAACCTTATCTGACAAGTCAGAGGTGTCTAGAAGCTTGGAAAGATCCTTAGTACTATGTTGGGTGATTGGGAGTGGGTAAATGGTGGTAAAAGTGGGTGGGTAAAAGGGTGTTTGGTTTTGGGGAAGAAGGTGCACTGTAGAGCGCGTTTGGTTTGTTTATTATTATTCAAAAAGGTTGACCGGGTCTATGGGGGGTTGACTTGGGTTTAGTTCGGGTATGGAACGGGTAATGGGTTGGATAGGTATTAAACGGGTTGTGTTATATTGGGCGGGGTCTGATTTGTTTATTGGACCGGGTATAGGATTCATTGGGCCGTGGCTCTTGGACTTAGGATATATGATTGGTTTAGGATATGGACTTAGGATTAATATTGGACCCATTAGCAACCATAGGGACTAAAAATGCACATGCTGAAATTCCAAGGACCAATTTTGTAATTCTGAAAGTATCTTCCAAGGACTGATTTTGTCAATCTTCAAATAAACCAAGGGCCAATTTGCAATTTCTGAATCTTCAAAGGGCCACTTTTGCCAAATGCTAAAACTTGAGGGGACAGTTTTGACATTTCTTCAAACTTGATTTAAAACTTCCAAAAATCATCCTCGGAGAATAAAATCTTCATAAATGCTCAATTTTGATCTCCCGGCTCAGCTTAAGCTCTCTTAATCTCTCGTGCTCGGATTTACATCTGATTTGGTACCTTTTTGTGTGTTTTTACATATCCGTACTTGCACAAGCACAAACTCAAGAAAACCACAAATATTAGCAATAAACGGCTCTTTCTTGGTTATTTTGGGTTTTATTTGACAAAGAAATGATATGTGTTTTAGCACATATCACACCACTCTCACGACATGATTTAGACAACCTAGAAAACCCACTACATCCCTTTTATCTCGATCATTTATCAAAGAAAAACCAAGAACCGATTGGGCCCTAAGGCCCAATACGTGCGAAACCAAAGCCCAAAACCAATAATCCGGCCCATTAACAAAAATAAGCATTCAATAAGCTAAAAATAAGCTAACTTGGTCTTTTGAAAAAGCTAAATGAACTAAATGTCGAAAAACATAATCTTAGGACTATTGTTGCAAATCGCTTGCCAATTGGGTAGAAAATGCAACTTTTTCGAAAGATAAGGGGTGTTTTGTACGTAAAAATGTGTTGCATGGAAAGTTTAGGGTAGAAAGGGTCAATATCCGAAAGATAAGGGTTAATATATACTAAGTACGTGTGCATGAAAAACTACAAGGAGCTGTTTTGTAATATGACCAAACTAGTTATAATAAAACTTTTGGGCTAAATGTGTAAGATTGTAAACTTTAAGGTTTAAAGTGTAAAAGTATAACTTTGGGGGCATTTTTGTAAAACAGTTTCACTAAGGGGTTAAAACTGTCAATTTTGAAAAGTTTGATATAAAATAAGTATCGGAGTAAAAAGTGTCAATTTCTCAAAGTTGAGGGACTAAACTCGTACATTTTGAAACTTAAGGGTAAAAAGTGTAAATTCGAGAAGAAGTTTAGAAAACTTATAAATTTATCACAACTTCATAAAAATGAGTATTTTGATCATTTAAAGTGGTTGAAAAGTGTTTGTGGAAAACTAGAAGGGGGGGTTGAATAGTTTTACCAATTTAAAACTTCCTTTTAAATATTTAGATCGACTTATGTCAATCTATTTGGTTGTTTATGTTGGACGTTGATAGATAAATATATAAACGTGTAATGAAAGATAAAGAGTAAGAAGCACATCACCACGACACAAGTATTTATAGTGGTTCGGCTACAAGGACACCTTCCTTGCCCTACTCCACTCCCCGAGTCACCTACTCGAGAGTTCGTAAACACTACACCAATCTCCTTATGGCGGAGAAGCCTTCACAACATCGCTTACACCTTTTTCCGGTACAAAGCTAAATACCGAGTTCTTTCACACCAAGGCGAACCACACCTAACACAACGTCGCCTACCCTTTATACGGTGCTAGGCTAACCACCGAGTTCTTTCACTCAAAGGAGAACTAATCCTATCACAACGTCGCCTACCCTTTATTAGGTACTAGGCTAAGCACCTAGTTCCATTACTATGGAGGAACTACTACCCATCACAACACAACACCTAATCTCAAGGAGATCCACTCTTTGTTACAACACCATCAAGGATATCACCATCCTTGGAAATAAACAAATACTTATATGTATAACGATGCACCTCATCGATTATACGACCTAGGCATTCTTCCCTAATGCCACTTGATTTGATTCTTAGGCATCCTTCACTAATGCCTTTGACACAACGCTTGGCACCTTTCACTAATGCCTTCGTCTTGACACCTTTAGCATTCTTCAATAATGCTTTTGACACGGACGTTTAGCACCTTTCACTAATGCTTTCGTCTTGACTCTTTCGGCATCCTTCACTAATGCCTTCAACATCTATGGAGGAAGAAAGAACTATCAACAAGAGAACCTCAGTTGTCTTGATGATGACGAAGCATGGCAACTCATGGACTTGAGCTTGATCGACTTCAAGAAGTGGTGATC
>BPTQ01000007.1:82876239-82906487 GCA_019973895.1 Chrysanthemum seticuspe | reverse complement strand
GAACCTAAGAATACACAAGAAGCCATAAAAGATGAGAGTTGGGTAATGGCTATGCAAGAAGAACTAAATCAATTTGTTTCTAATGATGTTTGGACACTTGTCCCTCCACCTAGTAATCAAACCATAATAGGAACCAAATGGGTTTATAAAAACAAATTAGATGCAAACGGAGTAGTGTCTAGGAACAAGGCTAGACTCGTTGCCTAAGGGTATAACCAACAAGAAGGAATAGACTTTGATGAGACCTATGCCCCTGTGGCTAGATTAGAGTCTATAAGAATACTTCTTACGTATGCTTGTGCTAATGATCTAAAGCTTTATCAAATGGATGTCAAAAGCACTTTTCTAAATGGCTTCATTAATGAAGAAGTATATGTAGCTCAACCTCTGGGCTTCATCAATTTTGAAAAACCTAAACATGTGTATAAATTAAAGAAAGCCCTTTATGGTCTCAAACAAGCTCCAAAAGCTTGGTATGATAGACTCAAGTCATTTTTAATTAAACACAACTATACCATGGGGTTAGTTGACAACACACTTTTTACTAAGAAAATAGAGTCACATATAATCATAGTGCAAATATATGTAGATGATATTATATTCGGATCCACTTGTCAAGACATGTGTGATGATTTCTCTAAGATCATGCATGACAAGTTCGAGATGAGTATGATGGGAGAACTTAGTTTCTTTCTTGGTCTACAAATCAAACAAGTAGAAGATGGTATCTTCTTTAACCAATCTAAATACATAAAACAGATGTTAAAGAAATTCGGTTTAGAAGAGTCAAAACCAATTAGGACACCAATGTCATCCGATACCAAACTCACTAAAGATGAAGATGGAGAATCCGTAGATAATACTAAATATCGTGGCATGATTAGTAGTCTTCTCTACCTCACGGCAAGTAGGCCGGATATCATGTTTAGCGTTTGCTTATGTGCTAGGTTTTAAGAAGACCCTAAAACATCACACCTAGAAGCCGTAAAAAGAATATTTAGATATATTAAGGGTACAACACAATTAGGATTATGGTATCCTAAGGGCACGGGAGTAGAAACAATTGTATATACAGATTCTGACCATGCAGGTGATTACGTTGATAGAAAAAGTACAAGTGGGGTATGTACTTTTATGGGATGTTGTTTAACATCTTGGTTTTCTAAGAAACAAACGGCATTAGCAATATCAATAACCGAAGCCGAATACGTCTCCACCGGCAAAGCATGCCAACAAGCACTATGGATGAAACAAGCGTTAGTTGACTACGACATTCATCTAAGCGACATAGCCATTCTATGTGACAACAAAGGTGCCATCGACTTAAGCAAGAATCCGGTATTGCATTCTCGCACAAAGCATATAGAGATTCGTCATCACTTCTTAAGAGACAATGTTCAAAAGGGGAACATCTCTATTGAGAAGGTAGCATCTGAAGACAACATAGCCGACGTCCTCACCAAACCGTTGAAGCGTGAACAATTCAACCTACTTCGTCTTGGTCTTGGTCTCATGGAACAAACGTCGTAACTTACTTTTTGACTCTAAAAGGTATGTAAACACTAGCCTTCTTCTTTCTCAGTCTAGGATCTCTATTTCACGCACAAATCACAAACAATACGGGAATTTTCAAAACCCAAGATAAGTTTTTCACTTATAATTTTCATATTTTCTTTCAAAATAAGTACGAGTTACATACACATCCTTCTTTCAAAAGGATAAAACGTTTTTCAAAATGCTCTCTAAAATGATACTCCTTCCCGTATCAATTTCACAAAAGCAATTTCTCACGTCTAGGACAAATCGCTTTTTCATTATTAATACAACACATAACTAATATGTGTTTTCGGGTACATTCATTTAAGCCACAATGAATTAGGAGCATTGGTAACACTAAATTACGTACTCAAAGTACTAAATATGTGTTTTCGGGTTATCTCATATAATAGTATGCTTTTTCACTTCTAGTTTATTTTTCTTTTATTATTAGGAGTCGAGATAACCGCAACTCCAAATGGTTTGCATATAGGCACACACTAGGCAAAAGTTATTTCCAAAAGGAAAAATTTTGTGTTGCCTGGATCACCAGACCCACGGATTCCAGCTTTCATGCTGGACGGATCTCTCAAGGGAAGGATCCGTGGGATCTGTGAGACAGAAGCTATTTCAAGTTCTATTCTTCTCACTTTGGATGAAAAATCCACATTTATTTTATTTTTTGGAGTATGCTCTTTAATGCTTGTGTTCTCATGATCACATGCCTTAAATTCATATCTAATCATTAGATTTTAATCCACATTTTGGGTCAAGCATTCATTACAATGATTTGTTTTTCTATATATAGAACTCCCAAAATGCTTGCATAATCCATCTCATCTCCACAAACAAACTACACCATGTCATCCACAAACTCTTTAGATGAATCACCTAGTACACATAATCATCTTCATAAAACCCAAACCTTTGTACTTCCACCTTCCAAGATACCAAAATCAAACTCTAGGATATTCGCACGGATTAACATCCGACCGTGTTGCTTAGGAAAACCATCATCATATGGCACATCACCATCTACTAACTCACCACAAGATGCTTCTATTATAGAACCTCCTTCATCACCAACGAGTACACCAACATCATCAACAAATCACTCACCACCTAAAATCACTCTTTTGGAACTCCTTAAGACCCCAACAAGATCTCAACAACCAAAGCAAAAAGAATTAGCCTTTTTGACACCTCCAACTTCTCCAAACACAATATTCAATGATCTTGAAACATCACCACCTTTAGCTCCCATTAAATTACAAGAACATCTAGGTTCTTTTCCACCACCACTTCCAAACATTTCGGACTTTGATCCGTATTTTCCTATTTTTCCACCACAACTTCCGCAACTCACAAATCAAAACAACCCGGAAGATTTCCGTACTCATTACCCACATCACTTACATTGTGAACATTGCCAATCCACTAGGGAAATTGCAATAGAAGTTAGGGAAGAAATGCGATTCATACTCAACCTCATCCTTGATCGCATCAATATCATTACTCATCAAACCCTCCATCCATAACCTTATGCAAGCATGGAAGGAATCATTATTACTATTTTCTATTTTTAGTAGTTTTTCTTTTTGAGTCATTTTCAAGAACAAGTCTTGTTCTTATTTTTACATGCTTGTAGGTGGCATAAATACCACTACACTTTGTTGTTTTATTACAAGGCCTTGTTTAGATACCTTGGCTCTTAATCTTGATTCTTGTCAATCACAAAATTACATAAGCATGTTACTAACCTTTCTCTTTGTAGGATTTTTTTATTATTATTTTTCTTCACTTGACGCCCCAAACTAGGGGGAGCTACTGTCAAGGGGGAGTTAGCGATACGTGGACTAATTTTTCCACACTGTTATTTCTTCCAAGGGTTAACTTTTTGTTTCGACAAAAAGGGGGGAGAAGAAGTAAAACTTAGGGGCTTTCAAAACTTACATCTATTCTTAAGTTTTACTCATCATAACATTATGTTTTGTCATCAACAAAAAGGGGGAGATTGTTAATACAAATAAACCGTAAAAACGTTTATTAATATTTTGCGATCTCTTTGTGTTTTGTTGATAACAAATATAATGTTATCTTAAGTACAATTATAAGGATACATGTTATTTTTAAAGCATTTACATATAGCCATTTAAATACAAAAATGTTGTAATTAATTATTTGTTGTAATAGTTTATTAGGATGGGTAAAAACCATAACCCATGGACCATAACCCATGGATCATAACCCATACCCAAGATGGCTAAATACAATGTATACTTTAGATACATTGAATCTAAGGAAAACCCATGGACCAACCCATGACCCATAACCAAAAACCCATGGGCAAAGAGGAGCGTCCCACGGATCCCTAGGATTACACTAGACGGATCCCAAGTGGGAAGAATCCGTGGGATCCGGGGAACAGTGGTAGAAATTACCTATAAATAGAGAGCCATTTCTTCATTCTAACTCACCCTTCTTCTTACTAAATCTCTCAAACACTCTCATTCTCTTCTAACATATAGATCACTTGATCTAGAGAGTTGTTCTTCTTTCTTTCTATTGTGATTCTCATATAGGTCCTTCTCTAAGGCGAGATCACGAGCATTCTACAAGTCATCCAAGCAAGGGGTCCTTGATTGATTTGTCACTCCGCAAGATTTCTGTAGCGAAGATCTTGTATTTGATATTTCACATATTTGTTGTGTAATAGTCGTGTTGGTTTGGTCCACCGTGTTACGGACTCGGTATCTAGCTTTGTACCGGAAAAAGGTGTAAGCAACGTTGTGAAGGCTTCTCCGCCAAGTGAAGGAGTTTGTTGACATAGTGCTTGAACTCTCGAGTAGGTGACTCGGGGAGTGGAGTAGGGCAAGGAAGGTGTCCTTGTAGCTGAACCACTATACATCGGTTGTGTCATTTCTATCCCTTTGCTTTGCTTTATTTACTTGCTTTATCATTAGATCTATACTTTCTCTACATCCATAAGATCTCACATATCAACGAATCTAAAAGTATTTGAAAATAACTTAAAATCGGCAAAACTATTCAACCCCCCTTCTAGTTTTCCACACAAGGAACAATCATGGACATGATCATATGGAGGAATTTCCACTACCACCACCCTCACCTTTAGTAGAACCTCATCCCACACCTCAAAATGAAACCCCTCAATCATTCGTAGAGCCTCCTCAAAACATCCATTTTCCTCCGGTTCCCAATCAAGGCAATAGTTGCCCAAATTGTCTAATCACCCAAGGACTTGTTCAAGAAGTACGAAATGAGTTACATTTCATGTTTAATCATCTTCTTGAAAGATTGGACCAAATCAACAAGTCTACTCATCCTTATACTCTAGCACTTTGTTGCATTCTAGGCTTTAGTAACTTATTAGTAGAAAACGTATGGCTAAATCATTCTCTTAGTTTTAGAGATTTGTTGATTATCTCGTTGTTTTATTGAATGATAACTTGTTTGCCATATTTCTCTGAGTATATGTGTTGTTTGTATACATATCTTGATCTTATATTGCTTGATATATCACCTATACTGAATAACCTGTCATCAGACAGACGGATCCTTCCAAAATGCCTAGACGGATCCCTCCACAAAGGGAACCGTGGGATCCGTGGTACAGCAGAACAATTTTCTACTAACTTGAGTCTCATTTGCAGGAAATTATGCACTATACTCTTGTGTTCTAACCTTTATTTTGTAGATTTTCAAAATACACATGAAGATTTTTGACACAATAAAGCTAGGGGAGCTTTGTGTCAAACTATACATTGCAAATCCATTTGCAATCTAATCCTTATTTGGATTACTCTTCATGACACCCCATTGCAACGTTGCAATCTTCAAGGGGGAGCATTTTCGTCACAAGGACGAACCATTTGCAAACTTAGTTGCAATATATTAGCTTACTTATTTTTATGTACTTGACGCGCTCACAAAGGGATGGACTCGTCAAGGGGGAGTTAAGACGAGAACCATTCCCGTCACTTGCTCTCTTTACATCTTTTTCTTTTTACATGTTTTTCTTAAAACTTTGTGTTAGTTTCTTTTTGACGCTCTTTTTGTTTCGACAAAAAGGAGGAGAAGAGAGTAAAAACTCCAATTCAAACTTTTTACAAATTTTAGTTTTTCCTTAAAATAATTTTATGTTTTGTCATCAACAAAAAGGGGAAGATTGTTAATACAAATAAGCCGTAAAAACATTTATTTATATTTTACGATCTTCTAATGTTTTGTCGATAACAAACGTAAAATCATTTTAACAAAACAAATAAAATACGTAAATAGTTTGAGCCAATAGTTTTCTAACACACTTACGTTTTCACATAAAACACTAAAACAAGTATAAGTGATTTTATGATTTAGTAATACATATGTACAACAACTAGTGTTTACATATTTGGGTAAATATATACTTAACTAGTGTATACTAAAATGGGTAAAAACTAACAAATGGTATTGACCCATAACCCATGGTATTATCCAAACCACTTGACTAGGTACATTGAACTCATGAGATACATTGTATCTAATAAGAAGACCCATGGATCAACCCATAACCCATGACCCATGATCAAAATACCCATGGGTAAAGAGGAGCGTCCTACGAATCCCTAGGATTACACTAGACGGATCCCTTGTGGGAGGGATCCGTGGGATCCGAGGAATAGTGGCATATTTTGCCTATAAATAGTGAGCCATTTCTTCCTTTTGGCTTGCCACTCTCACACATACTTTCCCCAAGTATTGTACCTCTCTAACCACTGATCCTAAGGGATCTTTCTATGTAGTTTGTCTTTTGTTTTTGTGTGATTCTCTAGGTTCCTCTTAAAGGCGAGATCACCAACTCTTGAAGTCGAGCAAGCTCAAGTCCATAAGTTGCCATGCTTCGTCATCATCAAGACAACTGAGGTTCTCTTGTTGATAGTTATTTCTTCCTCCGTAGATGTGTTGTGTTGAAGGCATTAGTGAAGGATGCCGAAAGAGTCAAGACGAAAGCATTAGTGAAAGGTGCTTAACGTCCGTGTCAAAAGCATTAGTGAAGAATGCTAAAGGTGTCAAGACAAAGGCATTAGTGAAAGGTGCCAAGCGTTGTGTCAAAGGCATTAGTGAAGAATGCCAAGGAATCAAATCAAGTGGCATTAAGGAAGAATGTCTAGGTCGTATAATCGATGAGGTGCATCATTATACACATAGTATTAGTTTATTTCCAAGGATGGTGATATCCTTGACGGTGTTGTAATAAGGAGTGGATCTCCTTGGGATTAGGTGTTGTGTTGTGTTGAGTAGTAGTTCCTCCATAGTAATAGAACTAGGTGCTTAGCCTAGTACCTAATAAAGGGTAGGCAACGTTGTGATAGGTATGGTTCACCTTGGTGTGAAAGAACCCGGTGGTTAGCCTAGTACCGGAAAAAAAGTAGGCGACGTTGTGAAGGCTTCTCCGCCATAAGGAGATTGGTGTCGTGTAGTGTTTACAAACTCTCGAGTAGGTGACTCGGGGAGTGGAGTAGGGCAAGGAAGGTGTCCTTGTAGCCGAACCACTATAAATACTCGTGTCGTGGTTATGTGCTTCTTACTCTCTATCTTTCATTATACTTTTATATATCTATCTATCAACGTCCAACATAAACAACCAAAAAGATTGACATAAGTTAATCTAAATGTTTTAAAACGAAGTATTAATTGGTAAAACTATTCAACCCCCTCTTCTAGTTTTCCACAAAAGCTATAGATTTGTCACATGTGTAAAGTCTACTAGTTCAAATATGCACGTGACCAGCACGTGCATAACCATTTCCCTTTCAACTGAATTTCCCGCCTCTTTTAACTACCTTTCATTTGTATAAATAACACTCTCATGTCATTGTAACATTTCAGCTTTTAATTGTATTCTGTCTTTGTAGTCTTGTAACAACAATTCACCACATAATTCCATAACAAATCCTTTTGAACATCTCACTCAAATTTACAATTCTTCTTGTGAATTCAATGTTTTGTTAGTGATTAGCTACTAGTTATTAAGAACTCTAGTTAAGCACATTACAACTAGTATCAGAGCAACATCCTGCTACCATTAATTCAGTTAGTTGTTACAAAAAAAAACCGTTTTCTATTAAAATTCCGTTTCACTGGAAAATCTTCTTGATCTTTGATCATCCACCATACAGACATAAACTCCGGTCACTCTAGACCATTAGTCCAATCCAAAATACGTTTTTAACTCATTTCGTTCCGTTTGCACTTCTAAAACATGCTAGTTAGGCATTGTATGGTGGAATTACTTTGTTCTGGTGTAACTGAAAGAGAGATTTGTTAGTTTTTTTAAGAATTGTAGTCTGATTTCGTTTTCTTGATCAAGAAAGTTAGTTACAGTACGGTGAATACAAGAAATGTTGCAATTGAACCATAAGTATATGAGAATGCTAGAAATTAGGTCAATAATCAGTTACAAACCACTTTTGCTACTTTAACTGAGAGAATTGAGGTTCTGAATAATAGTATCAATGGTTTGGTGACTCAACATCAGTTAATGTGGGGTGATGTTAATATATTGAAAAATGGTGATGGTTCTAGCAGGTTTGTTAGGCTTGGTAAGATGGATTCCCAAAATATTATGGAGAAGATGTTAAAGGGTGGTTGTATATGGTTAAACAATTCTTTAACATTGATAATGTGGTTGAAGAAGACAAAGTCAAGATAGTTTTAATCCACATATATGATAAGGCTCTAGCATGGCATTTGCAGTTTGTAAGATCACATGAGGATGAGGTTACTTGGATAGTGTATGAGGAAGCATATCTTATAAGGTTTGGGAAAACCAATGAAGATCCCATGGGCTGAGTTGAAGAATCTGAGGTATAAGACCACTATGAAGTAGTATCAAAGTGATTTTGAAACCCTATTGACTCAAGTAAATATCATTAAAGCACAAGCAGTTAGTATGTACATTGGGGGTCTTCCACCTACTATGGAGATGAATGTCATAATGTTTAGACCAAGAACACTTGTAGATGACTTTAGTTTGTCAAATCTTCAAGAAGCTACTGTGGCTTTGGCCAAACAGCGGTACACTCCCATCCTACCTACTCCAAAATCTAATAATAATCGTTTACCTGTTAATAGAAATGTCAATTATCCTGCCAAGACCACTACTAGTTTGCTTTACCAGCATCTGTTACTCAAAATGTGGTTAAGTATAATCCAATGAATGCAAATAGGCCAAGAAGGTAGTTAGGTCAAAAAGAATTTGATGAAAAGAGGGCAAAAGGGCAATGTTTTTACTGTGATACAAAATATTTTCCTGGGCACAATTGTGAAGGACAAATGTTTACTTTGGAAGTGTCTAGTTTGGAGGAGGAAGAAGAAGATGAGTGTTTGGAAGAAGAGGTTAATCCAGAAATGAATGAGTATGTGATGCCAAAGGTGATACCACAATACACACCATACATTTCTCTTAATGCCTTGTCTGGAATTCCCACCTATAACACAATGAGAGTTAAAGGCCATGTTCTTAGATAATTATTGCACATTTTGATGGATTTAGGAAGCACTCACGATTTCTTAGATTTGCAGACATCTAAGAGGTTAAGGTGTAGAATTAGAAGTACTTGTCCTCTCAATGTATCTGTAGCTGATGGTACAAAGTTGGTTAGTCAATATATGGTCAAAAACTTTGAGTGGAAAATTCAAGGAGTAATGTTTACCGCTGATGTAATGTTGATGCCATTAGGAGGATGTGAGTTGATTTTTGGGATTCAGTGGTTGTCCACTTTGGGAACCATTCATTGGAATTTCCAAGACTTGACAATGGAGTTTGATTTTAATGGGAGGAAAGTAATGTTGTGGGGAACAAATCAGTCTGAACTTGCTTGGTTGAGTGGTAAGCCATTTTCAAAACTTGTAGCCCAAAAATACCATTCTCATTTGACTTCTATGTGTTGCATTAGGTCATCTGCTACTTTGAATTTGATGCAATGCAATAGCAGCCAAGAGGGTGAGAAACATACAGATTTGCAGTCTATGTTAGCTGACTTTGAGGTACTCAAAACACTACCATCACAAAGAAAATTTGATCACAAACTACTCCTGCAAGATGGAAATGTAACTGTGAATCTCAGACCCTATAGATACCCTCCAGCTCAGAAGGATGTGATTGAAACTATGATCAAATAGTTGATAGAATAAGGTGTTATTAGACCCAGTCACAGTCCCTTTCGGCTCTCATAGTTTTGGTTAAAAAGAAGGATGGTTCTTGGAGGATGTGTATAGATCAAGCAATTGAATAAGCTCACAGTGAAAGATAAGTTTCCAATACCTATAATTGAAGAACTAATTGATGAGCTCCAAGGTGCTCAAGTGTGTTTTTAGTTGGACTTGAGGTTTGGATACCATTAGATAAGAATGGGTGAAGAAGATGTGTAAAAGACTGCTTTTAGATCACATGATGGTCATTATGAGTTTGTGGTAATGCCTTTTGGACTCACTAATGCACCATCTACTTCTCAAGCCTTGATGAATTATGTGTTCAAGCCCTTTTTGAGGAAATTCACTTTGGTATTTTTTGATGACATATTAGTATACAGCTCTTCCTTATCAGAACATGTTTAACATTTAAAAATTATGTTGCAAGTGATGAGGAAAAACCATTTGTATGCAAAGAAGAGTAAATGTGTGTTTAGGACAGACAAAGTAGAGTACCTGGGTCATGTTATTTCTGGCAATGGAGTGGCAACTGATCCTAGCAAGATTAAAGCAATGCAAGAATGGCCTGTCCCTACTAATGTCAAGAAATTGAGAGGTTTTTTTGGGATTGACATGGTATTATAGGAGATTTATCAAAGGGTATGCTAGTATTAGCCAACCATTGACTACACTGCTTAAGAAGAATGCATTTCAGTGGAATCCACAAGCCCAAACAACCTTTGAAAACTTGCAGCAAGCCATGGTGAATTCTCCTGTATATATTGGCACTTCCAAACTTCAATGAGGAATTTGTTATTGAGACAGATGCTTTTGGATTTGGGATTGGTGTTGTACTGCAACAACATGGTCATCCTATAACCTATTTGAGCAAAACACTAGCCACCAAACATAAGTCTTTGTCCACTTATGAAAAAGAGTTGTTGGTAGTGGTTTTAACATTGCAAAAGTGGATAGGGTATTTGTTAGACAGACATCTAAAGATCAAAACTGACCACTTAAGTCTGAAATACATGCTTGATCGGAGAATAACTACTCCATTTCAGTCAACATGGTTACCTAAGCTTCTTGTTTTTGACTATGAGATAAGATTGAGTGTAAGAAGGGAAAAAACAATTTTGCAGTTGATGCATTGTCCAAAATTGAAAGACAAGCAAACTTATTCAGCCTTTTTTTTTCTAGTGGTGCTTCATATGAGTTGATGGATGCAGTGGTCAAAAGTTGGTATAGTGATCTTGTGCTGCAAAAGGTAATTACTGGCTTGTAGCAAAATACTTTGGTGGACAGTAAGTATACTTGGTAAAATGATCAGTTAAAAAGAAAATATAAATAGGTGATGGGTCAAGATGAGGAGTTGAGGAAGAAATTGATAGCTCATTTTCATCGTACAACTGTGGATGGACATTCAGGGGTACATGCTACTACTGTGAGACTTACCACTTATTTCTATTGGAAAGGGTTGAGGAAAATGGTGAAACAATGGATTATAAAGTGTGATGTTTGCTAGAGAAACAAAGCAGATCTGTCTTCTTATCCAGGGTTACTTCAACCATTGCCAATACCATAGGAAATTTGGCAAGAAATCTCTATAGACTTCATTGAGTCGTTGCCTTTGTTACAAGGCAAAAGTGATATTCTAGTGGTGGTGGATAGGCTATCTAAGCATGCTCATTTTATACCTTAGGCTCATCCATATACTGCTTCTCAAATTGCTCAAATGTTCTTGGATTACATTTATAAGTTACATGGTCTGCATAAGTCTATTGCCAGTGATAGGGACAAAATTTTCATGAGCCTCTTCTGGAAATCCTTGTTTGAAAAATTCTAAGTGCAGTTGAAAATGTCATCAGCTTACCATCCACAAACTAATAGACATAAAGAAGGACTAACGGTGCAATAATAAAATTAACGGTCGTTAACTTTACCGGCTACAACAGGTTAAATAGGTCACCGGTATACACAATAACACGAATTTAAAAAGTTAGTGTCAAATTGAGCCGTACCATCAAATAACAAAAAGTGTGAAGTATAATAAACCGTATATAAAAGATGAAACAGTAGAGTAAAATATAGAGGACGCGGAAACTAGTTCCAAAAACACACACACAGAGGAGGGAATTATTAAAGTCGGCAAAGGCAAAGTTGCTTTGAGTTAACGCACCGCCCCCAAACCCATTTTTACTCTTGATCAATGTTTTGAAACCCGGGTTTGTGATCGACCCGGCCAAGACACCGGGTCACCGGGTCAACCGGTTCAACCGCCGGGTCAACCCGGTTAGACCCGGTTTTATGCATATGTCCAAACATCTATTTCGAATTGTCCAAACATAATGTCCAAACACTAGTTTTGCAGTGAAAAAAAAAGCAAAGAACCATTTTTCATGCTCTAAACAACAAATCAAAGGTGGACAAGGATATAAACCTGCATAATTTTCTAAACAACCATAAATGCTACGGGATTACATGTTTCATACTTCAAAAGGCATAGATCCTACGAGATTACAAGTTTCATACTTCTAAAGACATGCATCCTACGAGATTTACAAGTTTATTTTTTGAGGTTTAATATATTGTTGCCTAAAAAAAAAAAAAAAATGATAAAAACCAAACCCGGCCGGGTTTCAAAACCCGGGTTGACCCGGGTCACTTAAAACCCGCCGGGTCTAAACGGTTGACCCGTTTTTTAAAACCCGGGTTTTTTTTTACCCGTTTTTTTGTCCGGAACCGGTCCAACCGGTTAACCCGGCCGGGTCGACCCGGGTTTCAAAACATTGCTCTTGATTAACAATTCAGTATTCGCCTAGAACATCTCATGTCGTTCAGATTCCGTGGAGGGGTACGTACCTTAATTAATTATATACTGCTTCGTGTTTTTAGGCTCTATCACATGTTGAATTTTGTCTTAAATCTCTGTGGAGTTACTCTAGATAGGCGATGTAGGATGTAAAATTTTGCCTTTTAGGAAAAAAGAAGAAAAAGAAACTGGACATATATTGATTTATCTTTTAGAGTTGTCTGGTTGATGTTCAACCAGTAAATATCGAGTATGAGGGTGTTTAGGATTTGCTTATTTACGCATTTATCTGCTTTTAGCAGTTCAAATTTCCAATGCCGAATAATGCGTATGTAAATATGCAGAATTCTTACTTTCTTAGTGCGTTTAGTTGGAGAAAAAAAATGTCGATTTTCTATTTTCTGTAAAAAAAACAAGGAGGGTATTAAATATTGAGTATCAGGGTGTTTTGTAGTTTCCCTTGTTAAGTTGGGAAATGCATGTTTTGTGTTTTGAAGAGAATGTGTCGGGAAAAGTTTGATTTGAACGCAATATCTATTTTTCTTGTTTTGTACAAAACATTTTGTAGAAACAAGGGTATTTTCTTTCAACTAAGCGCACTCTTATTGTTCTGGGCGTTTTGTATCACAGATATGACCAATCTTTGTAACCTGCAGTTATATATATTTGCATTTTGGGATAATAATGGTCTTCATTTTTATGTCAAAAAAGACCAAGTATAATGGTTTTAAAAAGTCAATCATTCATTTAAATTCAAGGAATTTTTTTAACCATCTTACTAGTCCTTTTTCTGTCAAACAGAAAAGAACCATAGTAATTCCGTTTTTGTTCATAAATATTCATTCTTGCAACTTGTGGTGGTTCTTTTTGCATTTGTGCAACGCTGATGATTGGTTTGCAACAAAAAGTCAGAATACAATGTTGGATAAGTATTTGTTCTTTTTAGTAAGGACTCTTATATATGATATTGATTCACAGCTGAATGCTTCTTCTGGTATGGGCGTTGCTGACCACTGCAAGGGCACATTCTTGGAACTGCAAAGAAAGAAGGCTCACCGTTATGTAATCTTTAAAATCAATGAGAATAAAAACGAAGTTGTTGTTGACAAGACAGGGAGTCCTTCCGAGAGTTACGAAGATTTCACATCAGCATTACCTGAAAATGATTGCAGATATGCTGTCTATGACTTTGACTTTGTGACTTCTGATAACTGCCAAAAGAGCAAGATTTTCTTCATTGCTTGGTTATATTTCACTCTTCTTGTCCATAAACTTGTGCCGGTTTAACTCATTATTAAAGTTGAATGTAATGTTATTGTTTTGTTTAGGTCGCCTGAATCATCACGTATCCGTGCCAAGATGTTGTATGCCACATCCAAAGGCAGGCTTAGAAATGATTTAGATGGTGTTCACTACGAGATTCAAGCTACTGATCCTACTGAGATGGAGCTTGAAGTGCTCAGAGAACGTGTTTACTGATTATACTTATGCTCTTTTAAGGTAGTGTGTAGTGGTAACTGGTCACTGTAAGGATAATTATTATGTTGTGGATCGATGTATCGTTATACATATATGCATGGCTGTTTTCGGGTTACATAGCATGGCAAAATGGGTTTGGGTCAAATGGGTCGGGCTCTGACCCACAACACTGTTCCATGTTTTCTTTTTATAAATTAGGATTTCATAATTTTGATATACTCAGTATATAAGTACTTTGTAATGAGTGATTAAGGAGGTTGTATACTTCTATAGTTCTATGCATCAAGAACACACTTTGGGCGGTTTCGACCCATTTGACCCGTTTCCTTTATAGCCAATTGTTTTTCTTTCATTTTGTTACGATTTGTTTGTTAGATGCAGAATAAGTAAATTAGTTCCGCTTGGACAACAAAAAGCAAATAAGTAATAAGTAAAGGGAAGGTAAAACAGTAGCAGGATTGTTATTTCAAACTTTGGGAGTCATGCTTACATAGATGAACTAATACCGCCAGATACATAAAACTCTACCTAAGGCTGTAAATCAGTGTTTTCCTTCTCTGTCTCACCAGACATTTCCTCAAGCGACTTCCCTTTCGATTCAGGCACTAGGAAAGTACACAAAGTTCCCAAAAAGTTTACGACACCCAACACGATCAGTGAATTTTTCACCCCAATGCCTGCAGGATAACCAGCATCTGTCTTGGCTGGGTCTTGATTTTGAGCCAGATACAAGAACCCGAAAGCACCCACCATGGCTCCTAGTTTCCCTGATGCAGCTGAGATACCATGACAAGTTGACCTCACCCTAGCTGGGAAGATCTCTGCAGGGACCACAAAGGTGGTCGTGTTGGGGCCGAAATTAGCAAAAAAGAAAGTTAACGAATACATCACCACGAATTTGATATTGTTTTCGGGGCGAGTCCAGTGGTTGTAAGGGAATGCCAGTGCAAACATAAAGATTGTCATCATTGAGAAACCAATTAGCTGAATTGTGAAGCGTCCTATTTTATCGATCAAGAAGACTGTGAACCAGTAGCCAGGAACAGTACTGCAAAGCGCGATAAGAGTTTGTGCTCTTGCAATTCTGTACACTTCTTCAATTGCGTTCATTGTCTTGGCTGGTGGGATCCACCCGATAGCGGTGAATATATCCTTCTGGAAGAGATTTTGACTATAGAATGCTATGTCGAGTAGAAACCAAGTGGTAGTAGTTCCCAGCAAGTGTAACCCATGTCGTTTTAGAAACTCCTTACTAAAAAGACCGAAGTTGTTTTCAGGGGCATCATCGATATTTTGTTGCTCGGACTCAATCTCCATATTCAAGACTTTTGACATATCAGAAGCCGCTTTTGTAGAATTTTTGGCAACAAGAGCGGTGTAACGGGGTGTTTCTGGCATCTTTGACCTCGAATAAAAAGTCAACAGGGCCGGGAGTGCACCGACCATTAGAATAATCCTCCACATGTAATCGGCTTCAGGAACTGTGGACGCCACCGGATCTACTTCGTACGGTGGGGCCTTGAATTTAGTGTCAAACACCGACGACACAATAATCGCGAAAACCCCACCTCCCAAAATTCCAAACCCTTGCATCGCGAAAACAGCTGCAATAAACCCACCACGAGTTTTCTTATTCGAATACTCCGACATTATAGTAGCAGAAAGAGGGTAATCTCCTCCGATCCCGAACCCAAGCCAAAACCGAAAGAAACAAAGAGTGGTCATCACTGTCTTCGGTGTATGCCCAAAAGACAAACCCGAAGCAATAGAACAAAGACACATTAACATAAGTGTAATACCATAAACCTTTTTTCTTCCAAGCTTATCACCAAGCCACCCGAAAAACAACTGGCCCGAAAGCGTCCCAACGAGTGCAACACCATTCACCATAGCCGATACATTTGGCGGTAAACTTCCAGGTTTTGGTGACCCCATTTTCGTGTAGTAAATACGACCAAGCATTTTCGTCACCAGAGATATACAGAACAGATCATATGCATCAGTAAAGAACCCCATCCCTGCTATCACTATCGCCGTGAAATGGTACCATTGTGTTTTCGCGCCATCAAGCGCACTCAAAACCTTCAAATTCCCCCTTGTCGTCATTTCTTAAACGATATTAAATACCCCAATTCTTCGTTCTCGCTAATTCCTGCAAGCAAAACATACAGAATGTATCAGTTTTGTGAATCAATAAAATGTTCAAAATGATTAAGTACTTGTGACTTATCACTTATGCATGCATGCATGCAAATTACACATATAATATAAAAACACATGAAACAATAACAAAATTTTTAACGATTCAATGAAAATGACAAATTAAAGGAATATAGGATGGAAATGATACTGACCGTTTTGTTTTGTTCTGCTTTGCTTTGTTTTTAGATGAATATGATGATTGTTGTGTGTCAACATTTATATGCAACAAATACTATGAGCAACGAGGTATCTTTGTTGGTATATTCTTATTATGTTCCGGTATCTTTTTCAAGCTCGAAATTTCGACTCCACTTTTTATGGACCAAATTCAACGATCAGTACTAATATGACGGCTTAGTGGATTTTGGTTAAATACGTTTAAAAATTATTTTTGAAAGTTTTAAATTATGATTCAAACTATGTTTGGAAATGAATTAAGTTTATTTGGTATGTGGTAATATGCCATTAAGATTCTTAAGTATATCTGATCTTTTTATGTAAGTTTACATAGTAAATACACTAATTATAACTCCGGTGCAAGCACGAGATTTTACATAAATCAAATTTATTTTAAAAGAGTATTTTCATATATCCTCATACTAGTTATAAAGCCCGTGCACGCACGGGGTTTTGACACAAATTCTAAATTATGTATTAGTATCGACTAAAAAACAAATAATATAACTTGTCGTAAATGGTGTTATTTTTTGGACTAAAATGACTCAAATAAGAGATGTTTGTATATATATGTTTAAAATTAACCTAATAATATATGCACAAGATTTAGACATAATCCAATTAAAATTATCATCCAAAATTTGTTATAAAAAAGGTTACTGTGATTTTTCTTGTTTGTGTAATCTATTTTATTCGTATGTGTTTGTGAAATGTGTTATGAAATAACATAACATGTGATTATATTGTACCAAATTATTAGGGAGTATTATTTATTTATTTTGTTCAGTTGTTTACAACAAATGTACTAAAAGTTAACTTCATATGACTTTTAACTGCGCATTTTAACTTCATACGGCTTTTACCCATACAGATCTCCGTTACAGAACTAAATGGATGTGCATTTTCTTTAATTTGACATTCCGTTTTACTCTAGTATGAAAAATAAATGGGAACTCCATCGATATAGCATTACTCAAAAGAAAAGAAGATGCTTGTTTCCTTTGATACATTGTTTTTAATTTTAAAATCGTGATATGATAGCTTCTCATGTACAGAGTAGTATCCCCCAAGTCACATTTTAATACGAGTAAATGACTACAACACTAAAGAAAGTATTTTACTTGAATAAATGCCAACACCGCCTATTTCTCCTCAGATTTAAATCTATTCCACGCCGCCTAATGAGACACAAATATAATAGTATTGGACAACCTTGTGTGTACATGGGCTTTTGTTATTAATATCGATTTCAAGTTTCAACCCATTACCTCACTTAATTTTATACCTCAAATATCCTAAACACATACACATGCTACAACCATACCGAATCGGCATGTGATATGCCGAACCATACCTCAATGGTGGCAACGGTGTTGCCGATCGTTATGAAGCCAAACCGAAGCAAATGGTGGTGAACACAATTTCCGATTTCATGTCTCGTTCACATGCAAAGATTTTCAAATAATTGGTATTAGTAGAACATTACGTACCACCCAACATGATTTGGCAATTGGACAATCTCCACTTTTTAAATAATTTGAGTTTTTAGAAGACAGTCTTTGGATTCGGTTGTGTTTGAAGTTTTGGAACAGTTCATAAAATGAAAAAAAGAATCCATTGTATGAGAAAAAGATTGGATTCTTGTGGAATGTGAGTTAGATCTCTCAAATGAGTACAAATAATAGTCACTTGTCAATTCACCCCAATCTAATGTTTATTTAATATTCTTCTATAGTGATCAGTTTGTGTTTTACCAATAACAGGTCAAATGAGTATGAAATCACCTTTTTTTGTGTGTGCGCGCGCGCAGAAACCTCCCAATCATATTGTTCAAAAATAGAATAATGCTATTTCTCATATATATATGACACACTAATTACCTACTACGATAATGTTATATACTTGTAGACAACATGTTTTAGATCCACCAAACCAGTAACAATAAGTATTCTCAGTTTTGCCTAGTTACGCCACCCGTCCATTTTGCTTCTTTAACAAAACATGTGAAAAAAGTAGTTACCATACCTTAGAAGAGTCTTTTTTGGACAGGAAAGCCATAAACGACGAAAATGAGAAATTAGTTGGTTAATTTATGTTGCGTAAAAACGGGCATCGAACAATATCCTTTTACGATGGTGAAGATTCTTCGGCCATTTTACTACAGAAAGGATTCATTTCTTGACAGCATGTTATTCTGTAAATGTAAGAAAGATATAAATAAGCAGAGCACATACACGTTACCACAAACATAAGAAAAATTCAAATGCTGATAAAAGAGCAAAAAAGAAAATAAATAACAGAGAAAACACCATTAGAAAGTAAAAACATTAAGAATTAGGTACAAAATCTATGTTAAACTAATAGAATTGTAGAATACAATTCAATTTGGTGATAAGCATCAAATTAACTTCACATGGTTATAAAGATACTTACTTATGGCTAGAAAAATGCTTATATGAGTATAATAACATGCCATTGTTAACATGCATTGAACTGCATACATCTACCTAACTAAGCTATTCAAATTGGTTGCACAAGGAATAATAAGTACTTAGAATTTAAATAATCAAATCAGCTCATTAACGGGGATTTAGTCTGAGATAAATTTAGGATTTATATAGTATAACTATAGAACCTTCACTAATAATATGATCATGATTCTTGAAATATCTCATCCAAACACCTATTGTAAAGAACTAAATAATAACATACATGTATGTATACATATAAAAGTGATATAAAGGTGTATTGTGTATTCATCACTAAATTTCATCTTGAAAGCACATGGCAACATTCTTGGTTATATAACCTGTCTGCTATTTTTTCTTCACAATAATACAGCTACACCTCCCGATGTCCTCCGGAAAAGACCTACACAACAAAGACGATCATAGACAACAAAATTTTAGTCAAAATGTTACTAAGAGGGTGTTTTGGTCTCCTTATCTAAGTGCATATCAGCTTAAGATATGTGGGCTTGTGTGTCTTAATAAAACTTTAAGCTCCTTATCTGCTTATTTAAGAGCAAATAAAAACTCAAAATAAGTAGGATCTACATACTTACGAAGTATTTTTAAAGCAGATAAGCAGTTTAAAAGAGAAATTCCAAACACCCCCTTAATTACATTCAACCATCAACCCGATGAACACACAGAAAAAGACTAACCTGTAGAAGATTGTAGACCATGGGGAATCCAGAGAAGCTTCATTATCGAACAAATAAAAACTCAAAATAAGTAGGATCTACATACTTACGAAGTATTTTTAAAGCAGATAAGCAGTTTAAAAGAGAAATTCCAAACACCCCCTTAATTACATTCAACCATCAACCCGATGAACACACAGAAAAAGACTAACCTGTAGAAGATTGTAGACTATGGGGAATCCAGAGAAGCTTCATTATCGAACAATCTATAAGCATCATAATACCCGTATGGACAGTAATCAAGACACATACCACACATTCCATGATCCTCTTATGCTTTTCCAATTTTGTTTTACTTCTCAGAGCCGACTCGGTACTTGTTCCATTGAAAGTGTGTAAATCCTGCAAGGAATTCCGTCAGTCAAATATCAACATGTGATAAGTATATATTATATGATCTTTTAAAAATAGTGTTGTTTTTATAAATACCAATGCACTTTTTTCATTTATCCCGTATTAGTCAATGAAATATACTTGTTGTATATGAGTAATAAAATAAAATTTACTTCCGTCTTATTGGATTTAGTTTGTAACCCGTAGTCCTAATATTTTAATATAATATATGTACTTTATAGTTTTATATAAAAACTAACATTTTTGAAAGCCAGTTTTTTTGTTATAAAGTGACTCAAAGGGGAAAAAAGACCATGTTATGATTACTCAGATGTATAAAGATTACAATGACCAAAATGGTATAAATGAAGTATGTTGATATTTATTGCTAAAATCCCGAAAAGTTATCCATGACTTACAGATGAAGAGGTTTGCTTAATCTCGGTAACTTACGTGGCTCAGAGATTTTCTCCTCTTCTGAGACATTGCCTTTGCTAAAGGTCGTCTTCGAGCTTCTGCAGTAACCCTTTCTACTCCAACACGTCTAAGTTTGGATTGTGCAGAAGTTTTGTTAGAAGAAGCTTTTGCAATCTTTTCTTGAGCATCAGCCGTAACTCTTTGTCGAACTTTAGCATTAGCTCTTTCTAATGCAACCCTTTCAACTGTAAGAATTAAGAACCTTCGATGGATCGCGTTGCAATTATTAGTTGCTATTGCCCATCTTAATAGAATAGTTGTTGCATCCGTGTACCTTGAAGTAAATCACCAAAATTGTTTTAACTAAAACACAATTTTGAAAGAAAAAAGAGTATCGTGAAGTCTATAATGTCACAAGTAATTATAGCAAAATGTCTCAACTAAGTGCAAGTATAAATCACAACTTCTTGGTTGATGGGTATCGATCACAAATTCTTGGTTTATATAGATTTCCAAAGCATCAATCATAACTCTTTTACACAAGAATATAGTGTCGACTGAGTTATCTTATCCGAAGCTGGATTCGCCACATACAATCCTAAAGAAACTAAAATTTAATCAACACCCACATAATCAAATCATCGAAACTACACAAAACCCATTAAATAATACCAAAAAAAAAAAAAAAAAAAAAAACTAAAGATCAAACCGTTAAACCATCAAAACAACGGCCACATAGCCAAACCATCTTAATTACATAAACTAATCAACACACACTTATTAACTCCGATGTATGTAACTCCGATGATTGTTTTTCCCATTGAGTGTGGTGATCACGACTTAATTACCCCAAAGAAGAAACTTTAAATCAATCATAATTTAATAAGAAGATGAATACTGAATAGAATACCTTGAATTTCATAACTGAAAAAATACCTTTGATTCGACAGTTGATCTATGTTAATTTATGGATATTTTAGTCGTCGTGTTTTTTGGTATATTTTTTGTGCGTGATTTTTTTTCTTTTGGATTTTTAGAAGAACTCAGCATTTGCTTCATGGCTTAAAAGTTCGATTTTCCCCCTGCATTATTGTAAATTTGCTCCGCCTTTTTAAAGTTCTCTTTTTTGTTACTTTTGGCACATATAATTTTGTACTTGTTTTTTCCTAGAACGTTGTACCAACTTTTTTTCCAAAACGAATTTATGTATTTTTTTCCAAATCAGGAAATATTCGTGATCCCTTTTCTTTTCCTTCTATATTAAAAAAAAATCTAATTAAAAATATATTACCAAATAGGGTATGGTTTGATTTTTTTTTAAATGAAAAATTCCCACTAGGGGTTTTGTTTTATTATATAAAAGATACACATCCATATTTACATATTTCCTCAAACAGTGCTTTAACAGGCTTGTACATCATGCATAAAAAACTTGTGTTTGAAGAAATATGTAAATATAGGTGTGTATGTGAAGATATATGAAAATCCCCCTATTTTCAATATCTATACTACTATATAAAGTGTTTAGGACATTCTAAATAAAGAAGTCTTAAAATTTCTAAGAACAAAAACATTTCTAATAAAAGTAACCCGTTAAACTTGTAACCAAAAATACAATTAATATAGCACTTGGTACAAAACAATAATGCATAAATCATGTAACCTGTAACATTCGTGTATATTAATGCCAAAATTAATGATATGATTAAAATACTCTCACAAACAAGTGCAATTAATATAGCACTTGGTGCAAAATAATTAAGCATAAATCATCTAATTTTTTTTTTTTATTAAAACACTCACTAAATAAAATTACAAATCATTAATAATATAATTAAAATACCCCATCACTCAAAAGTATAATTAATATATAAAATGGTACAAAATAATAATGCATAAATCATTTTATCATCTATGTCTTTAAAATATCTAAATGAATTTTACAATTTATTAATGATATTATTAGAATAGCTCTTCACTCAAAAGTATACTTAAGTATAACACATGGTACAAAACAATAGTGTATAAATCATCTTATCTTTTCTTTCTTCTTTAAAAGGTTATTATACATAGAAGTCACTAAAGTTTGCGCGAAATTTGTCATAAGTCAATAAAGTTTTAAAGTTGTCATTCATGTTACTAAACTTTTGAAAGTTGTCATCCAGGTTACTGAACTTATAAAAGTTGTCATACAGGTTACTGAACTTGTAAAGACATGACATTTATGTTACTTAACATATAAAAAAAATATACGTAAAACCCACTGAAATTATAGACGTGTTTGCTTTTTATAGTTTAGTAACCTGGATGACAACTTTGAAACTTTAGTGACTTAGGACAAATTTCGCGTAGACTTTAGTGACTTTTTGTATAATAACCCTTCTTTAAAACACCTACTAAATTAAATTTACAAATCATTAAGCGGATCATAGAAACAATCTTTTATGTAGTCAAACTTTGTGACACCACCTTTTTTGACCACGCAACGGACCACCATTTACCACCATAACATAGCAATATAGACACCACTAGATGGTGCTACAATTGCTATTTCAAATAACCATTTATGTTTAAACAATATATAATATTACACGTCCAAAACGACTACCATTATCGTTGACCATCGTTGCATCGTGATGTATGTCTGCTATTTTTTAAAGCAATATTGTGCGGTGTTCCATTAAGTTATCGCCATGTGTTAAGTTGGCATCATGAAAAACATATAATCGGGTAGGCACCCTGATATAAAAGCTTTTTATTTAATTACTAAATACGTGAGTAAGAAAACAAACTAATTTCCAATTAATAACTTCTGTTGGATATTTATTTTCCTTCTTTAAAAGCAATGCATCAAAAAACCTTGCTATCGCCAAAAAAAAAATAATCACACGGGTACCCGACTAGTTTAGTTTAAAATATGGATATATAAGAATTTGGACGTGTTTAATATTTTGTAATTGTGATATGTACAACTAATAATTATGCACGAGTTTTTACATAAACTTTATCATTATGAATTAATATCGAATTATATCTTGTAAAGATTTTTGCTGGATGAAAGATTTAACTTTGTTTAACTCACACGGTTTTTTTTTTTTTTTTTTTTTTTTTTTTTTTTTTTTTTTTCTGGTTGGTAACCATGATTTTCGACCATGGTTACCCAAAAAAAATAAAATAAAAAATGATATCTTGTTATACATAATATGAGAGTTTAATAGCACATCATGGCCATTGGTGAAGTCAAAATATAAAGTTTCTAAAAACGTTTTTCGGGATATCCTTATGTAAACTTTTTACAAGAGTCGTTGTTATAAGTACAATCGCGTATATTTATTTTCATATAACAGTAACCCGCGCTTACAGTTGATATTTATATTCCTGGTAATATTAGTTTAGCCGTAACTTGAGTTCTTAATGAACGCCATTAGTAAAAAGAATATTTTCCGGATTTCCTTACTTAAACTCATAAAAAATAAGTGTTTTCATTTTGATATTTATAATTCCATGCATATACATGTTGTATTTTTAAGGGTTTTGGCTATTAAATAGCCACATATTTTCTCAAATGTACCGATATGGTATGTGTACTAATTTTCGTTCAAATATGATACGTGTACTTTTTGATTTCGTGCTAATATAGTACGTGAGTAACTTTTAACCGGCAAAACATGTTAAAATATGATTTTTTTGAGCAAAAATAGTCCTTTGTGATTTTTCTTTCGCAAAATAGGTCCCTTGCAATTTTTTCAAAAAAGTGAAGATATTTTTCCTTTGTTTGTTATCATCCGTTTTTATACGTTTTCATCCGTTTTTATTCGCTTTCATCCGTTTTTATACGTTTTCATCCATTTTCAATCGTTTTCATCCGTTTTTATTCGTTTTCTTCCGTTTTATACGTTTTCGTCCGTTTTTTTCTGTTTTTATTCGTTTTCATCCATTTTTATATGTTTTATCTGTTTTTATATGTTTTTGTCCGTTTTTATTCATTTTCACCAACTAAACGCACCCTAAAAATGCACAAAATCTTATTTTGAAAAAATCGCAAGGGACCTATTTTTAAAAAAAACTTATAAAACTAATAAAAACGGATAAAAACAAATAATAACGGATAAAAACAAATAAAAACGGATAGAAACGCATAAAAACGAATGAAAATGGATGAAAACGTATAAAAGCGGATGAAAACGAATAAAAACAAACAAAAACGGAGAATGACGAATAAAAACGGATAAAAACGTATAAAAACGGATGCAAACGAATGAAAATGGATGAAAATGTATAAAAACGGATGAAAACGAATCAAAACTTATAAAAACGGATGATAAAAACGTATAAAAACATATGAAAACAAATGAAAACTTATAAAAACAGATGCAAACTTATAAAAAGAGCTGAAAACAAATGGGACCTATTTTGCAAAAGAAACAAATCACAAGGGACCATTTTTGTAAAAATCGCAAAGGACCTATTTTGCAAAAGAAACAAATCACAATGGGCCATTGTTGTACAAAAAGTCAGTAAAATAAAACTAGTAACCGGTTTTACCGGTAGCTGCCGGTCACTCACGTACCATATTAGCACGAAATCAAAAAGTACACGTACTATATTGGAACGGAAATTAGTACACATACCATATCGATACATTTGAGAAAATATGTGGCTATTTAATAGCCAAAACCCTATTTTTAAAACAACACATATGTTAATTTTTAGAATATAAAGTCTAGGGAGTATAAAGTTAAGTTATTAAAACATGAAAACTCATAAAGTTACACTTAAATCCATATAATTTATTTAAATTCAACTACTAAAATTTTATTAATTATCATATTTTTAAAGAATTTGTATTCACAAATTTCAAACCTATATTTTATGTTTTTTTTAATCTTCACAAATTTTATCAAAATTTAACCATTTTTTTCTAATTTTGATTTTCAATTGACAAATAAAAATGCTCAACTTTAACACGTGTCAAAATAGAGTATCCTGATTGGCTTAATTTCTTTTAATAAACTTGTTTTGAGCAAAATACTTTCAAATAAATGAAACCTTTTTTATTATATAAAAAATTAAGATACCTAGATAGGAATGGCAATGGAGCGGGTTTGGGGTGGGGCGGCCATCCCCATCCCCGAATCCAATTACCAAAACGTGCCCCAAACCCGCCCCGATCCCCATTGGGGATCTTATCGGGGTGCCCCATTGGGGCGCGATATTCCTCCAAACCCGCCCCAATCCCCATTGGGGATCTTATCGGGTCCTTAATGGGGTGTCTTCTTTGGCATAACGCTTCACCATAGTCACACTGTTTTAAATTTACACCGTTAGCTATACGATTTCAAAGTTGTTCTAAACAAAATGAATTCAACATAGATTGTTTAAACAAAACAACTTTAAATTATCTAGTCACAAATTACAAGAAATACTTAAACATTAGACACAACAAGGATCATTCACTTTTTACAATCTTCTCCATGAAACACAATAATAAAAACTAAATATTGACTTGGTCTTTTCCTTCCTTTGAAACAACTCACGAAAAGAAGTCTTCGTCCATTTAATCTTCAAAAAAATAGCTCGAATCATCTGTTCAAATAATAAAGAAAACATGTAAATCTAATAGGCGTAATCTAAACTATTGCTTAGCGACGTAGTTTTAAGATACATACTTAGAAGTTGACCCAAAAGATTGTGGCATATAGTCATATAGACTACCAACTCAAACCGAATTGTCCACACTTGTTCCACTTTCCTTAGTACATTCCTACAAGATATAATGAACAACTTCTATAAATAAATAGTAGTAATATATAAAAAAATAAGTAAGCTAGTAGCTTTTATATAAATACTATTTACCTCATCGTCATCATAATCATACTCAACAGTACGACAATAAGCCTTCTTGGAATCATCAGGACAAGTTTCTATATATATAACAAGTAAACAACACAATATATTGTCAGCACAAATACTATATATAAGCAAAAATAACTTTATAACTAAAATCAATATTGGGTCATCTCGTATCTCATTCAGTAACCAACTTTGGGCACACATCAAAGCCTCTAAAGTCTTTGGGCGAAGTCGACTACGATGAGGGCTTATTAATCTTCCACTAGTGCTAAATGCCGATTCTGAAGCGACCGTAGAAATAGGAATGGCTAGTATGTCTCTTGCTATCCTTTCGAGTGTTGGGTATTTAAATCCGTTTGTCTTCCACCATGACAGTAAATCGAGTTCCATATCTGTAGGCAAAAGATTTTCTCTATAATAGTTTTCTAACTCAGTCGTAACATCTGAATCATCTTGCTGCCTAGCAATGTTAGCAATGTTCGATTAAAGTTTTTTAAATCCCAGACGACGACTTGAAGATGCACTCAAAGAAGGACCAACACCTTCACGATTGTTCAAAATTCTATATGTTAATAAGGTAGTAAAATAACAAAACTAAACATTCAACTTAAATAAACAATAAAAAAAAAAAGAATACCTTCCTATGCATTGTGTTTTGTGCACGGAGGAGTAGATTCATACTCTATAAACAAACTTTTGACAAAAGCCTTCAGAGTCTCGAATTCACTACTTGCCTTCTCATTTCCATAAAGTGTGGGCAAAAGTAACTCAACAACTTTCAACTTATATCGAGGATCTAAGACTGATGCCGTTCCCATGACCCCATTAATAACCGACCAGTACTTGTTAAACTTTAAAAGCATCTCAGAAGCCATATCCCTAATCACTTCAATAGAAGAAACGACCCACTGGCGCAAAGAATATCCAATTTCACATATCGATGGGAAAAGTGTTGGAAATGTATATATTTACAAACATGTGAATGTCCGGATTCGAACTCGTGACCACGGGATTGCACACATTAGCGAATGAGAATTAAAGTTAATAATTAATGTTTATGTTTACGATTAATTATTACACATTAAGTCCGGTTAACGATCGTTATGTATTTAACGGAAAAATGACTAACGACCGTTAAATGGAAAAGAGAAGGACTAGAAATGGAAACTTGGGAAAGTTATGGAATGGGTTTGGGCTCCTCTATGGTGGCCGGCCATAGGCCTCTCCAAGGCCCTAATCTCCCCTAACTTGTCCTCTAAGTTTTACTTCTAGTATAAAAGGAGGGGTAGGGTCTAGGGTTTCATTCACACCTTGTGCATTGAATTAACCCTAGATCTCCTCTCTTCTCTTTCTTTTGCATAGCTTGGCCGAAAACCCCATTTGTTAGGGAGTTCGGTTTTGTTTTTGCATATACGAGGGCTTGTGTTAGATCTAGCAATCGCTTGATTCGTTGGTTAATTCGTGTGTACAAGAACGTGGTTGTAAGACATTATTCTTACACCATTTAGTACTTCTTTGGTTTGCTTTGCTCGAGGGTGGTTTTGCTTTGCTCGAGGGATTTGATATTCACAAGAGGTACGTTACGCATACTTTCAGTTAATTAATTTATTTGTTATGATCTTAAGTCTTCCGCTGTGTACTCTTGATGTCTTTATGTTTTATTTTATTTTATATATCATAAACTCAACAGTGGTATCAGAGCCTTGTATAACAAGTAATTAATTACTGAAACACATAATTAAAATAAACATGAATGTGTTATTATTTGTATGCTTAGATCTAGGGTTTGCAAAACCTAAACCCTAATTTTGAGGGGGGGCGTTTTTTGGTGCCCTAATTAGGGTTTTGTAAATTTTTGTTTTAATTGGATTAGAAACCCTAAGAAGCATGCAACTTTATGTGTATATGCGTAACTCTGTTTAATTGCATTAATTGTTAAGTGTAATTTATATCCATGATTATTACCTGCATGTTTTATCATGGATCTGTTTATTGTATGTCTTTCATGTTTTAAGTGATATACATTAAATATTGATAGATCTTAAATTGGGGAAGACCTCATTAATTATTATTTAATCAGTTATGTGCTATGTGGTATATATTTAGTTTTGACTTACGCAATCGATGAATCGATGCATGTGGTTCACCTTGTACATAGATGAAAACGGGTGGAAGTCTTAATTAAATATATGCATATTGACAGATATAAAATTGGTTATTAATAAGATTTATCAAAACCGTTTGCATGTGGCTATTTGATATGCATGACTTTATGTGTTATGTATTCATTGTTTTTTTTTGTTTATTTTTTCAAATACTTGCTTGTTTGTGTTTTGTAACAAGGGTATTTTTACAAGAAAAATAAACTGATCTAAACAATGGTGAAACATGTATTTTTAAGAATAGTAATCATAATCGTTTAATTGATTGATGACTTTGGCACAAATGACTGAAAGGCTCACCCATGAGAATGAACTAATAAAAGGGGTTTAAAGAAGTGCGCACAGTCACACTGAATGGATGTCTAAGGTTGTGCTTTAGCACGTACCTGGTCCTCTGCCCCCTGTAAGTTCGAGTGGAGCTACTTAGTAAGTCATTAAATGTGCAAGCTCATCTTAAGGGCGAATTCGTGTTGATTCCATGCGCCACTTAGGTGGTAATTATCCGAAACACTAAGTGTTTACACTTATGCAAAAGTACGGTATAATGGATGATAATTAACACTAATTCCTTGATTGGTGAACCCAATACCTCAATTAAAGTTTGATGATGAAAAGCTTAAACATTAAAACAAGATATAAATGTTTTAATAAAAACTATGCTACAAAGATGAATGCATGACATCTTTGTACATATTTGATTTAACATCAAAACAATTACCCTTTAATTTAAGTTATATGCCATCCAACGAAACGGAAACACCTAAGATTACTTTCTATTTGCGTGAGAACGTGATTTAGATCTTAATCAAAGGGTAAAATGTCCACGTGTCGTGAGAACGGGCATGGACGATTTTGCAGTTTCTTAAGTTGGACAACTTAATTGAGTTAGGCGGTGAAAACTGAAAACTCAAGGCATAAGATGGGATAAAACATGTTTACATGGCGATTGATATTGGCTATATGTAAATCCCATAAATCTAGGAATTGCAATTGAAATTGGCAATTGAGCAAATGCTCTACCATTTTGTATAAGGTTCATCACTAACAGATCAACTGATGTGATGAGATTATGACAATTTGGATCCTAGTTTTCAATAAATATTAATTGGTTATATGAATATGAACCTTGGGTATTTAATTGTTTATTGAAAAGGAAAATTATCAAAATACTAATGATGGTTTTTTGAACTTTTTCTGTAGATGGCTCAATCTGATAACACTATGAGCTTACTGAGTGCCGCTTTCAAAGATATGATTGGAAGGGACAAGCTGACTGGCCCTAATTTCAATGATTGGCATCGCTCACTTAGGATCATCCTTCGTGTGGCCAAAAGGGTTGAAATTTTGACTACACCTCTGCCTAATGCTCCTCTCGACACGGCAACTGCTCTTGAACAAGAGGCATATCGTGTTGAATATGAGAAGCATAATGATGTGGCGTGTCTAATGCTTTCGGGGATGTCTGCTCAATTGCAAAAACAATTTGAGCACTATCCGCCTATGAGCATGCTAGATGAACTCAAACGTATGTTTGAGAAGCCACCAGCAGCTGAACTGTATGAACTTATTGAAAAGGTTCACAGCTGCAGGCAGGAGGTTGGCAAATCTGTCTCCGACCACGTCCTTGAGATGAAACATCACTTGGACCAATTGGAGAAGCTCGGCTGTGGTTACTCGAACGATGTATGTGTCGGACTCATCAATCATTCCCTTAATCAGGAACGATTTGGTGATTTTGTCCGCAACTTTAACATGCATTGCACGGGGAAGACAGTGAATGAGTTACATGCAATGCTTGTAGACTACGAGAAGAGATTGCCAAAGAAGGCTCCTACACCTGCTGTGCTCGCTATACAGGGTGGTAGGGTGAATAAGC